>JAOTRO020181199.1:0-11319 GCA_028566515.2 Pyracantha coccinea | reverse complement strand
ATTCACTTTACCATTTATTTTGTCTTTATCGTTAAAACTCAAAGTTTTCAAACCATTTTCATTAGTTTTTCTTAAAAAGAAATGTGTGATAACACGACCCTATAAATATATCATTGCGTTAAAATATTAATAGATACAATGGTGTTGTTTTTAAGAGTTTAGATCTTCTCTTAACTTTTGTCCAGAGTCGACAGATCAGATTACTCAATACATAGAGACAAAGATCCGAACCGTTTAAAAACTAAATTTTGTATAAAATGAACTAATAAGATGAGCTAATAAAAATTATAAAATTCACATTAAGTGGTCCAAATTTCCGTATCCGTCGGCATGGACTCATAAATCGGATAGGATCCCAATTCGTTTATTGCGAGGCTGTCCATGTCGCTTCTTGACTATTGGAAAGAGCAGGTAGCTAAGTCATGACGACTTGTGGTGTAATTTTCCGGGTCAAAGTCTATCTGAGCTGTTTATTTTATTGGTCGTTTGTCTTTGTTATCTGACGGTCAGGTACATTACTCGTGGGGTGGCCACGGTTGTCAATACATCCAGACATGTGACATCCAAGTTTTAGTCCTCTACAATCAACCACATGAATTCTATATGGGCCTGCATCAATTTATAGACTTTTTGGAACCCTTTTGCCCTTTAGGAGAAAAACAACCATTGATTTAGATTTTGGTCCAATTCAAAATTTTAATATTATCACCATTTATAGCCATTTTTCAATTATATACATTCTGGGTTGAAAATCTCTCATCTTCCTATACATGGATTCATTGTATGTTATCATTGTTTGTCAAAAAAAAAAAAAAATATCCAGACTTTACTTCTGAATGTTATGATTTAAATGATATCAAGATTTATAATTACTTATTTATTTCTACTAAAATACAACGATCTAGTGCCAGAGTAATAATTTCTGACTTGACATGCACAATTTTAGTAAAATAATAAAAACGCATTTGTGACTCAATCTTTTTAACATGGCTACTGGGATATGATATTTTTCAATAAAGATTACATGAAACCAACATCGTTTACGTGGTGGCAACTTTCATTGCAAGTGAAACCTAAAATGCAAGCAGCTTATCCGTTTTAGAAATAAATAGCTCGCGCATGAAATCTACCACTGAAGCAAATGGTTATGGGCACTAATTCATAACTCATCTTCGTTATAGCATGTAGTCACGACTAGAAATGAGATATTTTTTGTCAGCACGACGATGGTAACCAATTTCGACATACTAAAACGGTTGGTTCAATAATCACCGTCATTTTTTGCTTGATTACCGTACCGAACCCAACCCTCCCCAAAATAAAAAATGGCATTAGGTCATGAAAAAACAACCGCACGATTTCAGTGGGCCACTGGTAACCTCATACAATTACCATGCACCTCAATGTAGACAATCACAAAAGGTTCATCCAATGATTGGATTCATATATAAGCTGAAGCAGGGTCACATGGGGAGATACAGTGGTCGAGCCATTATCTAATGCGCCGTCCCGCATAGACTCTTCCGTACATCACTCCCACGGTCTTCCTCCGGAGTCTACCCCCCAGAACACCAGAAGGACTTGCAGACATTTTGAAGACTTTCGATTCCGTTTGCTTCTTCTTTGGGTCACATTCCAAGCTTTTTATATCGTATTTTATTGTTTTTCTCTGCTGCTGCCATCTCTTCTGTCATCCCAACTCTTCCTTTTAGACATGGATGCTCAAGATCTAGTGAGAAGTCACAGCACAGGTTCTTATCTTTCTTCTTTTTCTGAATCTTGATTTTCTTATTTTTCTGGGTTTTTCTGGATTTTGATTTTCTGGGTTGGAAATGTTTTTGATGGGTTTTTCTTAATTTTCTTGTACTGTCTCCCTCTCGCTCTCTGAATCTTTGTTTTGTTTGCTTCTGGGGTTTAAGGGTTTTCTATATTTTTTGGGGTTTTTGATTATTTTTGTGAACTTTATAATCTGGGTTGTTGTTTGTTTTTGCCATTCTTTTTGCGTTTCCTGAGTGTTGGTGTTTTTGGTTGTTGATATTGCAGGGCATGAGAGCCATGGAGGAGTCCATGTTTGCAGCAAATGTGGGTGGCCCTTTCCGAACCCACACCCAAGTGCCAGGCACAGGCGTGCTCATAAGAGGATATGTGGAACCATTGATGGCTACAAGTTGGTTGGCTTACAGGAGAACACCCAGTCAGATGATGAGCACTCCGATGACGACCGCAAAACCGCAAGTGAGTTATTAAGTTTTCTGCTCTACATAATCTACCCTGTTTAGTGGCTGTAAAAATATTTGGAAAGATCTAAAATTTTGAAGTTTGGGATTTGTTTATGCATTGGGGCAGAGATTTAGGACTATGCTATTAAGCTGATAGAGATATCACCTGGATAATTAAGTAAAATCTTGTTAGAAACCGGCAGCTAAGTGTGTAAAACAATGGATAAACTATGATTTGATTGCATCTCGAAACAGTAAGAGGGGTTTGGATTTTCTGCAGTTTTTGTTGGTAAGCTGATGGGAAGTTAGATATATTATTCTTTAATTCCTTTGATAGATCTTAAATCATGGTATTTATGGTACCGAATTTTCTGTGTAAGGTTCGAAAGTCTTGGAAGGAAGTAACAACGAAAAGGGCAGTGGTCTAATTGGGGAAGGATCTGTCAGATCAGAAGATGCGGTGTTCTCAGATGCTGTTGCAGAATTTTCGGATAGTGGATCTGGTGCAGGAACCGGAGAAGGGTTAGAAGATGTTATGAAATCAGCAACTAGTGTGGAAAGGGTTGCCAAGAATGATTTGAATGCCATCCAATCCCTTAATGATGGGGAAATCAACGGTAACGTTTCAATAAACCAGTCCAATTAATCATATTAACTGTGTTTTGGTGACATCTGATTAATTATTTATATCTAACTGTTTGATTAGTTAATGTATCTGTTTATGGTCTGAAAATTTTATTTTTTGCGGCTTAATCATTATTTTCTTTATTAAGAGGGCACTCGAAAACAAATTAAATGAATTAGAATAAATAGAACCATTGTGTGTTTAATCCATTACATTGAAGTATGACATGATAATTTCCTAATCAGGAAAATAAATCGTTGTAAAGGGGAGGGATGGGTTCTGTAGGGTATTTGAGTGTGCACACCTGCAGTGCGTACAATTTCTTTGCTTTGTCACTTGGTTGTATTTTGTGTCCTTCATCAATGTAGGATATAGGTTGTTCAACAGTGATGACACGTCTAGGTTGGAATATGAGTGGATAATTCTTGTGAATTCTGTTGAATAGTATGAGTAGATTATGGGTCATATTGTATGCTCATGCCACGGAGACATGCCTGCTCCGCTTGTTTTAGGTTGGTTTTCTTTCTTTCTTAGTTAAATCACTTTGACGTTCCACACACCCATACCGCCGCCCCTAACCCTTGCAAAGCGGGGAGCCTTGTTGGCTTGGGGTCGCCCTTTTTATTTGATTGGTGACAACTAATTTGATTATATAAGTTAGCATGTTTGTCCTTTTTGAGAAGATGTATGGATAATATGGAAATATTTTCTTATACAATGAAAAGAAGAATATGGAAATGTTGGTCCAATTTTTAAGTATGGAAAACACAAACCAAAGTGTAATTTTAGTGTGATACTGAGTTTATGTTCTGGATTAAATTCTTTTAAGCTGCAGTAAACTGTAGATTGAGTGTAAGGTGTGTCATGTTAGATTTTAATCTACTTACAACTAAAACTTCTGCCAAACTTTGAGAGTATTCAAACAGCGTATAAAGTGAAACTGTATTGCGCTTGAGAACTAAAATCTATCCGTGTTTCATTGAATTTGTTTTTTCCTTGAGTTCTGATTTTACATTTCTGTACACTTGGTTGGATGGGAGTTCTTCACGTAAAAATTTCAAAATCGTGTTGTGCTATATTTGTTATCATGGGTAAACGAGTTTTCATGCCTTTGAAGTTCACAAGTCCTTTTAAAATTCATGATAAAGAGATGATATTCTTCCGTGCAACATTAATTTTACCCAATATCGACTTCTTTTGTAATGTAGTGATGGTGAATGTTCTTCTGTGTTCTTGCATTGGTCTGCATTTTGTTTAATATGATCGTGTACATTTCTCTATGTGAATATATTTTGTCGTTACATTTCTCCACCTTTGTCGTCAGATTACATTAGTTGCTGGAACAGAATGATTTATCTCTCAATAACCTGATGCAAGTTTCTTAAATCCAGAGAATACAACTAATCAGCTGGGCTATGCACCGGAGTCCCGAGGATCTATGTCAATCACTAGCATCGATTCAATGAAGAGGCCAGAGTCACTTGTGCAGGATGATAGGAATGGTTCAGAAGATGACGTACACCCTACTACAGATGTATCAGAAGATAGCAAGAAGACCCGTGCTACTGACAGTGTGATTGATGGCTCTTTAACATCCATTTCACAGGAGGGCCAGGTGAAGGAAATCGAAGCAAGTGATCAAGATAGAAACTTACCATACGGTTTGGTCACACCCAATGAAGTTTCCAGTGAAACAGCTGAGGGTGCCTCTAAGTTAGAAAGAACAGTTGAAGTGACTTCAGACTCTTTGCGAGATATTGAAGTTGTTCCATCAGAGAAAGAGCATATTCATGTGTTTGATTTGGATATTCCCCAAGTTGGTCCTTCCCCTGATGTTGAATCTGTTGAACATGCACAAGCTTCTGTTAATACTGAAGAAAATAAGGTGGATACCACAGATGAGATGCACTGTTTCAGTTCTGGTGGATTAACTGAGAGTAGCAACTTGAAGGGCGAAGGGAGTGCAAATGTACATGTGCTTTCTGTGCCTGATGACCTACCGGTGGTAGACAATGCTGCAGCAATGCTTGAAGGTTTCAAAACCTACAAAGAAGAGAAACTAGACCAGCCCACTTTTTTGGACTCTTGGGAACAATTTAATGACGAGGAAAACGGTGTTAAAAATCCTGTTTCAAATGACAATTCTCAGATCTTCCAGCCAAGTAATTTAAGTGGAGGCACTGTGGCCTCTTCAGATATGCATGATTTAGAAGCTAGCCATGAACTGGATGGAGGCAGCAGCAAGCCAATGGTTAAAGAAGTGCCTTATGAAGAAGCCAATGTGTCTCAGATTGAGATCAAGACTACTGAAAACCAAGGTTCAGATGAAAAATCACCCCCTGCTGACATTGTGATGCCTCAGGTAGCTAAAAGCTTGGTTGGCTCTCCTGAAGGACAGGAGACTTATGATAATTACGAGTCGTTACAGGTGAACTTTCCAGAAAGTGATACAAATGTCGCATCTGATGCAAATTCCTTGAGCGGTACTGGTATAAATCAAACAACACACTCTGTTGATCCGGATGATAACGAGAAAGATGAAAAATGTGATTTGAGTGCAGATCATAGCAGCAAAGGACCCGTGGAAGGAAATGTTATTGACGATGGTGATGATGAGACTGAAAAGTATGCTATAACTGGGGATGAGTACATTGAAGTATCTATGGAGAGAATTGTTGCTGAGAACCCTATTACTAGTTTGGAAAATACCAGTTGTCTCTCCGAACTTCAAGTTAATTCAACAGATATACATAATGGTGATGACTCTGGTGATCATGATAAGGGTGAAACTGAAAAGAGCGTTATATCTGGAAATAAAAGCAGGGAAGGATCTATTGAGGAGAATCTTTTGGCGAAGCCAAAACTGAACCTGGACAGCAGTTCCAATTCTAGCAGAGCTGACCTCAATATAGTTTCAGATACAAAGAAAAGTGTGAGGGAAAGTGAGATTGATTGCAATGACAAGGTCCAGCTAGAAGTTGGGGGCAGTACTGCTGCTGGGTCAGATCATGGTCCCGATGTTGAATCGTCACAGAAGAGTTTAATGGACTGTGGAATGAAAGAAGTAGGTCTGTCCTCTTTAGATACTGAATCTTCTGTTCCAAATCTGTCCTCTTTAGCTACTGAATCTTCTGTTCCAAGTTTCACCGCTGCGGAAGATAACTGCTCCAGAGAGCTCCTTGGGGTTTCTTCTGGGTTGACTTCTCAATCTTTGCAGGAAGAGAGTGATAAACTTGTTGAGCAACAGACAAGTTCGTCTGCACTTGATGTTGTTGACTCGAATAGCCAAACTGACAGCCTCGAAGGCAACTGGGGATCTGTTTCAGGTATAAGTATTAATGAGTTACGTATAAAAGTTCTATTTTTGTAGGTGTAGCATATATCTCCATCTTAGAGGGTCTCCTTAATATCACTTTCTCGTTGGATCAGTTTATATATCGTTTAATAATGTTTTTTTGTGATAGATTTACAATTGTTTAGAATAGTCGTATACCATATTTATATTTTTTGTTTCTAGGCTGTCTTTTACTGTCTTTTCTCTATGCATAAATACCGTATTCAATGCTTTTGCTCAAAAGGAAGTGTTAAAATTTTCTAACTTCGGTCTATTTGCTGTTGATGATGGTACAGTTTATTCTATCCAGTCGGAAGCACAAGCTGTTCTTGATGCTGAAGCTGTACCACCTACAGATCCCCAAGCTTCATTGGAAGGGAAGGCGAAACTTGCATCTGAGAGGCAATGCTCTGACAAATCTGATACGTTTGAGGCACCGTCTTTCTTGACATTGGTTGAACCCGGAGGCATTGATAATCAAAAGGCTACTGGTGCTGAAATCAAGACAGCACAGAACCCGGAACAGCCAAAACCTGCACCTTTGCAGGCTGGGTGGTTTCCTTCTATTACTCAATATGTGAATGAGTCACCGGGGAGAAAGAAGAACGAAGAGATCATCGCCAAGGTTACAAACTGGAGCACTGGGAAGCAACACACTCCTTTGAAAAACCTTTTGGGTGAGGCCTACCTAGAGAACAAAGCCAAGTCACCGAACCAAAAAGAAAGTCAAGCCCATGCGCTTCAGAAAGGTGATAAAGCAGTGACGGGGAAGGACAATGGTCGTGTAACGACGACAGTGAACTCAATTCTGGCTCCCGAATCACCGACAGGTCAGGCATCTAGGAAAGACAATGCAAAAGAATGGAACTCTCCGGCAAGGTACCCTACAGAGATCAAGAGTGAAAAGCGGAAAGCCAAGGGGAGACCGTACTGGGCACAATTTTTATGCTGCTCATCTGCGCATCAGCATCCGTAGCGTCTCAGTTCGGAAATTTGGAAGTGAAGCTTGTGAAGTTTTTAATCATTGATGCACATATTGTCTGTGTGTTAGCTCTAAGTGTTTACTTCTACCGACTTAGGTGCATATTGTCAGTATGGTTATTTGAGTCTGATTTTTAGTAGGCTTTGGTACTGTATTTTACGCGACTGTTCAAAGTTAGTCGATGTTTGATATGGGACGAAACTTCAGCTTGAGTTAAACCACACGACGGGCTACAAATATCTAGGTATTGAATTCAGCATTAGTTATCTCGCACTCTCCCACTGAAAATGTCGGTAATTTCAGTACCGTCCCACTCTGTGCTCTACATAAATTTTTGGCAATACTCCACCACATCATTCAAAGTTCTATTCGAATGGCTAAATTCTCTTAACCAATCAAGCTGCAAGCCCCACTGCTATGTATTTATATCCAATGTGCAATATCAATGTATTAAAAGTGTCCATGCGCATTTCGGTTGCTCACCTAAATTATACGAACTTTGTGCGGTTGCAGAGACTTGATTTGCGTGGTTGCGAAAGCGCTATGAAGTGTTACACTTCTAGGCAGTGAAATTCCAAATTGGTTCAGTTGCCGTAAGGACGTATAAATACACAGACTGCAGATCAAACGAGAGAGATCGATGCAGCTCATGTGCGGCTAAAATATATTCCATTTCCGGCTCACATAAACTCGAAGGTGGGTGAGGAAGGGGATCAATCAAAAGCGTAACAAAAACAAGAAAAACATACCCAGTGAATGGAAATCTATCATTAATATAAATTTCAAACCATGCAACATGTTTTTCTGCACATGAAGCATTAGGACAACGAACCTCTTAAAGTTCTTCCCGTTTCCAGACCAGGATTTGAGGCATCAATCCTTCTTGGACCTTTTCTTACCAAGCTTCGAAGTTCCATCTATTCTCGCCTTAAATTCTTCGCGAACCTCATCGGTCATCACTTCATTGCAGAGAGCACCCGAAAGTATCTTCAAAGTTATGAAATTAGGTAAGATTCCATGGCATACCATTTCGTCAAACAACCTTGTGGCTTCTTTCCATTGCCTGGTACGACACAATCCTTTAATTAAAGTGTTGTAAGTCACAACATCAGGCTTTTCCCCTCCACGGAACATTTCGTCGACAAGATTCAGTGCCTCTGCTGTCTTCCCTTCCTTGCATAAAGCATCCAGTACAGAAT
The DNA here is from genome assembly GCA_028566515.2 of Pyracantha coccinea. Classification (NCBI taxonomy): domain Eukaryota; kingdom Viridiplantae; phylum Streptophyta; class Magnoliopsida; order Rosales; family Rosaceae; genus Pyracantha; species Pyracantha coccinea. The sequence goes on along the minus strand of JAOTRO020181199.1, from coordinate 2,960 downwards.
TGTATGTAACAATATTAGGCAAGGCTCCATAATCAATCATGGTTTTAAGTAACCTCACACCTTCCTCCCAGTTACCAGACTTGCATGAAGCAGAAATCAAGCAAGTAAAAGTGACAACATTAAGCTTTATGCCTTTCGTTGTCATCTGTTCAAACAGAGAAAGTGCTTCTTGAATTCTGTCATCCTTGCACAGAGCGTTGATTAGAACACTATATGTGTATACATTTGGTGAAATTCCGCCGTTAAGCATGCAAATCAAGAAGCTCTTGGCCTTTTCCAACCTCCCCGATTGGCACAATGCACAAATTAGAGGGGTGTAGGTGACAACATTAGGCTTGACTCCTTGATCTACCATTCCTTCAAAAAGAGAGAGCACTTCTTCCCAGCGACTCGTGTTGCATAACCCATGAATCAATGTGGTATAATTGAAAATATTTGGTACAACACTTTTGCTGATCATATCTCGAAATAAGGTCAAGGTCTCATCTATTCGTCTTTCTTTACAGAGGCTATCGATGATGGGATTGTAGCATTCTTGGTTGGGCTTGAACATTCCATTTTCCCACATCTTCGTTTTTATCTCGAGAGCCTTAGAAGTTTTCCCAGCTTTGCATAGTCCATTGATCACTGTACCATAAGTGATTTCATCGCATTTATATCCTTTCTTTTCTATTTCTTGGAAGAACGCCATTGCCTGTGCCAGGGAACTGTACTTGCAAAGCCCGTGAAGCAAAGTATTTATAGAACATGCATCGGGCTAATAATTAACGTCTGTTTACTCTAAAAAACTACAAAGCAACTTCAGCTACAATTTGTTAAGCAAATACATGGCTAATAATTAACGTCTGTTTACTCTCAAAAAAACCTTTCCCAAATCCTCAAATACATAGCTAATTCAATTAAACGCACATTTGATTGTTGCAATCAATGTCGGATATTCCTTGGGAGTAAGCATTGTTAAATTTTAATTGCAAATGGCAGCTGAAATTATCTTATTTATTACCACTATCGATTTGGATCTATAATACACAATGTTTAGATCATTTGATTGGTACTTAGTTAAGTTCAATACTGGCGGTTTAACTGTGATTAAATTGATCCTAGTCTTGAATAGTGTGGCATGTTTGATGATAATAGACTAATAGAGGAAAAGGAGTTGATGCATCTGTGTTTGATTTACAAATTTTGGCAAATCCTTGCCATTTTTTTGGTTTCCTGGTGATATATATCGATCTTCATAACCAAATAGCAATAACTTCGAGTTTCTAGAAGTTTTAATGTGTTTTGCATCCAGCATTTTTGTAACGTCCGTACAAGTTGTCATTAAGATCTTTTGGTTTCTGGCTACTTTAGTTTTTCAGCATTGAATTGTAGGATTAAAGTTTTTGATTGAGTTCTTATTTAATTTCATATTGGAATGGGTACAATCTAAGCACTCCTAAAACTGAAAAGTTCTTCGAAGATTGCAAGAATGGCTGTGTCAGATATGGTTTATTATCCATGCAAGGATGGCATACCACAATGGAGGATGCGGTGAGTGCATTAAACTTTTCTCTTCCTATTTGAAGTTGTTTTCAGAACATAAGTTCTTTTATGTCCATTCTCAGAAGTTTTTACTGTTGTATCATTTTCCGCCTTTATTTAGCATGCTATAGTTAGGATTCAACTGAATATGATTTTACTTGACATGTTCAAATTCTCTTAACCATGTTCTTGAATTTACTATATGTATCGTGTTCTTTGCATTTCATTATTTGAACTCTGTTATTTGAATTTGGTTACCTGAATCGTGCCTAATATTTGATGTGGCCATTGGCTTTGTATGGCTAGCTGGTGTGCTTTGAGAGTGTTTTTAGTCAATGGAAGACGGAGGATAAGGTGTGGGGCAGCGAAGTCAAGTGGGATTAGGAATTTAGGATAGTAGAATTTTTGCTAATCTATGGGATTAGAACTCTTCCTTTATTTTTGTCTTGGTGTGATCAGTTGTAACAAAGAATTTTCATTAAATTGAGGCAGTAAACCTACTAATTTTCAACTGTTGTTTATCTACAGTCTTCTCCATTCTCTTGGACCAAGCATGAAATCCCAAGCACCATATCACCACAAAGCAAGCAAGCTGAAAAGCAATCCAACAAACCCTTTTTGAGTTTTTTTAGAAGCACTTAACAAAACCTTTCTATGGGTTAATTGTTGTTTCAATGATACTAGATTGAAACGAGTATGGAACCATTGGTCAAGCATACAGGGCTGTTGCTTCTTTTTCTCAAGGAAATAGAGCATATTTTACAACCATATCTTTTGTAATCAGCTCAATTAAATGTATATAAAAGTTAAGATGCTTATTTTACTGACGTTGTTCACACATCTATCCTTTTTGTTCATTCATGATTATATTGAACTTTTTTTTTTCAGGTTAAATATGTCTTATTCATATAGTTAAGACTGATGTATTCAAGAGTCTAAAGAAGGGGGAGAAATTGCCCTGTATGAATGTGCAGCTTTTATGTCTGAATTTTTTATTGCAAGCCTCAAGGCCTACACCTAAGGTCCTACAAAGACACATTTCAGTACAAAGACACATTTCAGTACAAAGATACATTTCAGAACTAACTTTGTTCTTTTCTTACAGCACATCAGCAAGCAAGAGCCCGACCATACATCAAAAGTGCCAATCAAAAGTTCCAACCCCTTGAAAAGCTGTGCTAAATGCCGAGGACCACCTCTCCAGAAAAATCCTCGCCCGAACATGAAGTCTTGCTTTCCTTAACATCATAATCCACGGTGCTTTTTCTGAACAATTCTACCTATGGAGCAAGTGGAACTTTTCTTTTAAAAATAAAAGAAAGCTGAACGTGGAGAAGTAGGAGGGGACAATTGTTGCAAGTTGTTTGAAAACATGGTCTAAAATATCCATAATATCCCGATATTTCCATCGAAATTTCCGTGTTTTTGGAGATCGG
>JAOTRO020181190.1:0-11320 GCA_028566515.2 Pyracantha coccinea | reverse complement strand
GTAAAACAGTCTCGTTTTCCGTGAAAATTGTAAAAAAGGAAAAAATTGTGGCCGCACGATTTTTGATCAACGATCTACACGCGTTGATCCCTAGGATCCCCATGAAGGGGATCCGGCGAGGATCCAAATCCACCATCTTGTATGTTTTGTCTGCTACCTGCAAAAGCCTAAATTTTTTAATCCATAAATTGTTTTACCATCCTAGTTTTACACAACATAGTTTGTTCACAAGCACTCATAAATTTTTGAACCAAGTGTTTTTGAAAGGAAAAAAAAAACAGAATATAAGTCACAAACTATAACTAATTAGGAAAGAAACAAAGTAAAAACAATTTTTTTTTTCTTCAGGATTTTCTATCTTTTGTTTTTGTTTTTGAAACTGTTGAAATTAAACTAAAATAAAATAAAGCTTAGGAAATTAAAAGCATCTAGAAACTTAAAATAAACAACTTAAGGAAAGTAAGGAAAGAGTTAGAAAAGTTGAGTTAACTCCCAATAGTTTAGCGCAGCAGAAGTCCGGTTAACAGTCACTGATTCCTTTAGAGTCAATAACTCGAATGCAATTTCATTGGGTGACTCAAAGCCCAAGCCAATTTAGAGACATAGAATTTGCGTGCTAGGATAGGAATAACAATTTGTTTGCTTTGACTATGCTTGCATGAAATTTCTGTCACTTTAACTGCTTTAAATTCTTTGCCAATTGGTAATGTAGAACTGATGTAGTTGATGGTAGACTTGTCGTTGGATGTAGGATCCAGTTTTACTTTTCTATATGTGCACTGTAGTTGAAAATAGAACCATCTTGTATGTTTTGTGTGCTACTTGCAAAAGCCCAAAGTTTTTAATCCATAACCTGTTTTCCCAACCCAAATTTACTCAACACAGAAACTTCACAAACACTTACGAATTTTTGAACCAAGTGTTTTTGAAAATTTTAAACAGAATGTAAGACACAAAATTAAATGAGAACTAATTAGGAAAGAAACAAAGTAAAACCAAAATATTTTGCGATTTTTCAAGGTTTTCTATTTTTTTTTTTGAAATTGTTGAAAGTAAACTAAAATAAAATAAAGCTTAGTAAATTAAAAGTATCTAGAAACTTAAAATAAATTAAAGAAAGTAAGGAAAGGGTTAGAAAAGTCCAAGTGGTTAAATCATTGGATCCTTCAAAGTCAATGACTCGCGTGCAATATCATAGGGCAACTCAAAGTACAGTTCAAGCATGTGAACTTTAACCTTGAACTCATAACTTGTAACCTCATTTTTAATATCCACAGCCCCATGCGAATAAACCTTAATAACCACATAAGGCTCACCCCACCTTAGGGACATAAAATTTGCATGCTAGGATAGGACCTCATAACAATTTGTTTGCTTTGACTATGCTTGCAGGAAATTTCTGTCACTTTAACTTCTGTAAATTCTTTGCCAATTGATAATGTACAACTGATGTGGTTGATGATAATATAGACTTGCTGCTGGATGCAAAATCCAGTTTTACTTTTGTATGTGCGAAAATAGGAACATCTTGTAGTATTTGTCTGCTACTTGCGAAAGCCCAAAATTTTCAATTCATAGCTTGTTTTACTAATCCAGTTTTACTCATCACAATATGTTCGCAAGCACTCATGAATTTTTGAACCAAGTGTTTTTGAAAATTAAAAACAGACTGTAAGACACAAAATTAAACTAGAACAATTAGTAAAGAAACAAAGTAAAAACAAAATATTTTTGAATTTTTCAAGGTTTTATATTTTTTTGTTTTTGTTTTTGAAACTATGGAAAATAAATTAAAATAAAATAAAGATTAGGAAATTAAAAGCATTTAGAAACTTAAAATAAACAACTTAAAAGAAAGTAAGGAAAAAGTTAGAAAATTAGATTACCTCCCAATGAGCGCTTGATTTAACATCTATAGCTAGACGTAGAAGAAGTTCGATTTAACATCTATAGGGTGACTCCACGTGCAGTTCCTGCCTGAGATCATTAATCTTGAACTTATGACTTGTAACCTCATTTTAATCTCCACAGCCCTATGCGAATAAACCTAAGTGGTTACATAAGGCCTAACCCACCTGAGACACATAGAATTTGCATGCCATGATATGACCCTATAAAAATTTGTTTCTTTGAATATGCTTGCATGAAATTTCTATCGTGTTAACTCCTTTAAATTATCTACAAATTTGATAGTGTAGAGCTGATGTGGTTGATGGTAGACTTCATGCTGGATGCAGGATCTAGGTTTAGTTTTCTGCATGTGCACTGTAGCTAAAAATAGAACCATCTTGTATGTTTTGTCTGCTACCTGCAAACGCCCAAATATTTTAATCCATAACATGTTTTACCAACTCAAATTTACACAACACAGTATGTTCACAAGCACTCATGAATTTTTGAACCAAATGTTTTTGAAAATTAAAAATAGAATGTAAGACACCAAATTAAATTAGAACTAATTAGGAAATAAATGTAAAAACAAATTATTTTGGGACTTTTCAAGGTTTTCTATTTTTTGTTTTTGAAATTGTTGAAAATAAACTAAAATAAAATAAAGATTAAGAAATTAAAACCATCTAGAAACTTAAAATAAACAACTTAAAGAAAGTAAAGAAAGAGTTAAAAAATTGGGCTGCCTCCCAATAGCTAGACACATCAGAAGTCTGATGGTTAAGTCACTGGATCTTTAAGAGTCAATGACTCGTGTGCAATATCATAGGGTGACTCCAAGTACAATTCAAGCATGTGACCATTAAACTTGAACTCATGACCTATAACCTCATTTTTAATGTCCACAGCCCCATGCGAATAAACCTTAGAAACTACATAATGCCCAGCCCATCTTAGAGACATAGAATTTGCATGCTAGGATAAGACCCCATAACAATTTGTTTGCTTTAACTGCATTTGCATGAAATTTCTGTCGCTTTAACTGCTTTAAATTATCTGCCAATTGATAATGTATAAGTGATGTGCTTGTTGATAATGTACTTGCTGCTAGATGCAAGATCAAGTTTTACGTTTCTTTATGTGCACTGTAGCTGAAAATATTGGTAACTACATTGCAATGTTTGAGAATTGAAGAGAAAATCAAGAAGAAAGATGAAGAGAGGAAAGATGAGCACAGAGAGTTTTAGAGAGAGAGAGAGAGAGAAAGAGATAGAGATTTAGAGAGAGAAATATGCTTTGTATTCATTGATAGAATGAAGGTTACACAACTGTTTTTATAAGAGAAATCCTTACTACTCTAACCAAATACTAACAAACTTACTAACTATATTGCTAAGATGAAGAGAGGAAAGATGAACACAAAGAGTTTTAGAGAGAGAGAGAGAGAGATTTAGAGAGAGAAATATGCTTTTGTATTCATTGATAAAATGAAGGTTACACAATTGTTTTTATAAGAGAAATCCTTACTACTCTAACCAAATACTAACAATCTTACTAACTGTATTGCTAACTGTATTTCTAATCGTAACACTGACTTGTACCGTTAATACTCCCCCTCAATCTCAACTGGGGTATCCCAGTTTGAGATTGCAGCAGAATTTCAAATAGCAAACACTGAAATATGGACAAATGGACGCACTGCAGAGTGTTCTTGTTCCAGTTTGACTTTGGTGATGCTTTCTGATTGAAAAAGGTTTTGTTGCGCTGAGATTGCAGCAATTTGAGCTTGCTAATCTCCTTTCATCTTATAATAGAAAACAATTGATTCACCAACTGTAGCTGAAGGAATGAGATGCTCATCGATCACTGTCATGATATCACTACAAATGGTTGAAAGCTCTGATTCAACCTTCTGCCTATACTCCTTAAGTTGCTTCCAAAGAATCTCATTTCCTTTTGCTTCCTCTTTCTGTTCAATTGATGATAGGATCCTCCATGATGCGCGACGAGCACCAACAACATTCTTGTACCCAACAGAGAGCAAATTTCTCTCTTCAACCGTCAATTCAACATGAAGATTTGCGACCTTCTTTATTGCATCAACCATCTCATCGTATCGCTCTGCCTGTTCAGCAAGCTTGGCAAGGCACAACAAACAGCAACCCAATAATCCAATAGACACAACAAACTCTGCAATCTTCTATCCACGCTTTCCACCTCATCTTCCAGCCATGAACTGAAACAAATAGCGCCCAGAAAAACCCAATCCTTCAAGCTTCGAGCTTTTAGCAATGGAGAATTTTACAATCCCCTGCAAATCAAGCCTTTCAACTGCCATCATTCCCTTCAAATTTAGCAACCCATCTGAATTCTCACCACACCAAACCAAACCCACAAAGTTCTGCTCACTGATAACACTTGTTGATAAAATGCACAGAGACTACTTGCTCATATAAAAATCCAATATTCCCATCCAAAACATCCAATATTCCACTACCTCTCGCATGAGCTTCAATCAATTAACAACCTCTTATAAAATTGTAACACACTCTCAGGCCGGTTATAACAATTTCTTACAGGATCACCCTTCGTGGGATTTACCGTCAACAACTTCATTTAACATTGGCTTCGTGCCCACAATCAAAACTAATTACTAACGGCTTCGTGCCAACAAATTCAACTTCTAATGGCTTCGTGCCAACAAATTCAACTTCTAATGGCTTCGTGCCAACAAATTCAACTTCTAATGGCTTCGTGCCAACAATCTTCAAGTACTAATGGCTTCATGCCCATTTCTAATAGCTTTCTGCCAATACTACACTACACTACACTAATGACCACGGGATCACCCTTTGTGGATTTTACCAATTCACAACACTACCTATTCATAACATGGAATTACCCTTCGTGGGATTTACCATTAACAACTTCTTCTACCCTTCGTGGGTTTTACCTATTCACATCACGGAAATACCCTTCGTGGGATTTACCATTATCAACTTCTTCAAACTTTATCGTATAACCAGACTTACTGTAGATTCATGCTAACAATTGAGTTGGTTAGACTCGACATTATAGGCTGAGATAAGAGAAAATTACTGCACAAACTCCTCAACAGAATTGCAGAAAATCAATGAAGCAGAGAGACAAGAATTGGATACTGCAAAACGTCCCGAGTAATTCGACAATGAACACCCTAAAGATATCAGTAGCAATCAAACCTAAGAATCCATACCCATTTCTCTAAACATATTAAGATTTACAGAAATATCAAACCCAACAAAAGAAACAGAGCAGAATTTCAGTGAAGCAGAGATAAAACTGGACACCACCATACAACTTGCACAATCCAGCAATAACCAATATTCTTGAATCCAAATATCCCAAATATCACAAACATTGATCTTGAAATGAAGAATCTTGAAATTCAGAAAAAAAATGGCTGAAAAACTTAATCTTCACATGAAAATTCTGAGCTGGGCAATTTGTCAAACACCTGGACTACAACGAACAAGAAGCATAAAATTTTGGGAAAACACCACATTCTGAGGAAAACTCCAATTCTGAAAAAACACCAAATCTGGAGTAGGACAATGGGCCCCAGATGAGACGAGGGAGTAGATCGCGATCCGTGGGGAGCTGGAGATTAAGGACTCTGTTGTATCGAAGAGCAGCAAGCCACAGTTGAAGAAGATACCTAAATACTTCTTCACCTCCATAATCCGCCCACATTTTGATAACCTAAAAATTCAAAGTATTATACGTAACAAGATCGGGCTCCACAACGCCCTCCTCCAATCCTACGGCACATTCCATTCATCAACGAACTGTATGTTACCGCATCTGGGAAATGACCCATTTCCACCATGATACCCAAATACTTCTTCACTTCCAATAATAAGAACCTTCTCATTCACAACAAAGGGAAAGAGCCAAGATTATGCTGAGATCCATTTCTTGATTTCCAACACACAATACAAAATCATGATGAAAGTTTTTTGATCTTCCTCATCTTCATCGCATCGAATGGGTACCCAGAAGACCCATAAGATGGACGGCAGTGGAGAGCTTTAGTTCTTGGAGGTGGTGAAGGCGTCGGTGGTGAAATCTCCAAACTAGAACAATCAACCCAACAATCGCAATCCCATGCTCATGGAAGCATCGAAAATCTAATGGAAATTTGGAAAGAAACAAAGCTAGAAACATATGAAAATAATGAGAAATGGAACCACCAGAATCAATGGCGTGAGCCTGCTGCTCTGATACCATGTTAACTACATTGCAATGTTTGAGAATTGAAGAGAAAATCAAAAAGAAAGATGAAGAAAGGAAAGATGAACACAGAGAGTTTTAGAGAGAGTGAGAGATTTAGAGGGAGAAATATGCTTTTGTATTCATTGATAGAATGAAGATTACACAACTGTTTTTATAAGAGAAATCCTTACTACTCTAACCAAATACTAACAAACTTACTAACTGTATTGCTAACTGTATTACTGACTTGTACCGTTAATAAATATGACCATCTTGTATGCTTTGTGTGCTACCTGCAAAGGCCCAAATTTTCTAATCAACAACCTATTTTACTAACCCAGTTTTACACAGCATAGTAAGTTCACAAGCACTCAAGAATTTTTGAACCAAGTGTTTTTGAAATTTAAAAACAGAATGTAAGACACAAAATCTAAACTAGAACTAATTAGGAAAGACACAAAGTAAAAATAAAAAAATAAAAAAAAAAGCTTTTTCAAGGTTTTTATTTTTATTTTTTGTTTTTGAAATTGTTGAAAATAAAATAAAAAAACTTAAAGAAAGTAAGGAAAAAGTTAGAAAATTGAGTTGTCTCCCAGTAAACGCTTTATTAACGCCTATAGCTAGACGCAGCAGATATCTGGTGGTTAAGTCACTGGATCCTCCAGAGCCATTGACTTGCGTGCAATATCATAGGGTGACTCCAAGTACAGTTCTAGTTTGTGACCATTAACCTTGAACTCATGACCTCTAACCTCATTTGTAATCTCCACAACCCTATGCGAATAAACCTTAGTTACCACATAAGCCCCAGCTCATCTTAGAGACATAGAATTTGCATGGTAGGATATGACCACATAACAATTTGTTTGCTTTGACTATGCTTGCATGAAATTTATATCGCTTTAACTGCAGTCGGAGCAACTTTGCGACTGCAGAGCACCACCTCAGCTACGATAAGGGTGGCTGTGGCAGCAATGGTTTATGAGACAACTCTAGGTAGAGCTAAGATTGCCGCATATATAGCAGCAGCAGCCCAGCCGCAGCTTTTGTAGCCGTGAAATAGCTCCACTGCCACACAACATACCAGCAGCAAGCCCGAATCGTTATAGAAGCAGCTAGCGCTGCGGCTCAAAGCCAGACCCAGGCTTGTGCTGCACCGTAGCATACCGAGACCTCTAGCTTGAGAGCCTAGCTTGTGAAGCCTTAAGGACCCGCGAACCGACCCATGACCAGACCCATATCCTAGTAGTCTAGCCAACTCTTGTGGCCCAATCGATTCCAGATCGGTTCAGTCAAATCGGTTCTTGGTTCTCCAATCATACCCAACCCAGGCCGGTCTGGTCGGACAGACCGTCGGACTAACGATTAAACCAGGGGTATTTTTGCCCTAGTTTTCTCCCTTTTTTCCCATAGATTTGGCTCGTCTCAGCTTAAATTTTGAACCCAAAGTCCACTACACTTCCATTATTCATGGAGACGCTTACTATCCAAGCTCTTCCACCTCGAATAACGATCAACACCTGTCCTAGTATGTTGCAAATTTGACGAGCGCCCTCGCGCAACAGATAACCATGGTTAATCAGCTTTTTTAGCACATCGAGACACGAGGGCAAGTGACGATGTTTCTTTCCAACAACATCTCAGCAAGCAACCACGAACTAAGCGTTCATGCAATTTTCACTCTCGCCTAGGCGTCAGAGTAATGTTTTTCTTCTTCACCTTAGCGGGCAGAGCAGCGTCCACTCCTGACTAGGTACACGGACAAATATGCTTTCATGGTAGGGCCCGCACTCGGACGAGCATTCTAGACCCAATTTCAACCAAAGTGTCCATTCGCGGCTTGGCCCGCAAAGAGTTTCCTTCACCTTGCGTTGGAGTAGGCAACGCATTAGACGAAGAAAAGTAGAAGCACAGTTTGGCTCGAGTTCAATTAGCAACCTGGGTCATGCATAACCATGACTATCTCACTCGCCGGTTGTAGGACCATGATTTTCACCTTCCTGGAACAATGAACGTTCAAGCTCACTCCACCGGCTGGCCCCGTGTGAAGGCAATGCTTCGCTGAATGAAACTATTCAGAGTGGAGTAAGTCGACTTCGGCAGCTCAGCTATACCAACTACTCCCACTTAGATACTAAATTACCCTGTCTAATATGAGAAGCACTCACTCAACCATGTGGGTTGTCATGCCAGATTGGTTGGCGTGGCTAATATGTCTGCTCATATTGTACAGGAAGCAAGAGGCCCTACTCTGGACAGAGGGCATGTTTGAGTAAACAGGTGTTGCCACTGACCCCGACTTGTATTGATGACTTAGAGAAATGTCAGATAGCTTAGATCGACTCCTCATAGCCTATAAATAGGTGAATCGACTCCTCATGCAGGGTTACACACTCTAAACGATCACCAATAGGAGAAACGGTAAATGGTAAGTTGTCTGCAGTCTTAATTAATCAAGAATAGAACTTTCTTTTTCCATGCTAGGAGATCGATTATTGCTTGCAGTCATGACCAAATACAAAGTGTTGTAGACTTATAACTAAGTAGAGAATTGAGAGTAATGAAATTACTTGTTTTACGATGGATGATATAGAGTAATGAAATTACTTGTTTTACGATGGATGATATGTCGAGTTTGTGACCTCATCATCTTCTACTGAGATCAAATTATGCAAGTCTTAAGCCCACAGGTTAGGAGGCACCCCACACCTAATAGGTGGGTAATATACCATAAATGATGCTCCTTAAGGAAGGAGAATGACTTTCATGATACGAGTACATTATTATTGTGATATTATGTGCCAATTATACAATGCACGTGTCAGTTTCTCTTTATACGGCATATGTTACCCACGAGGTAACATACTACAAATGAAACCACTAATACTCGTGTCATATAAGTTGTTGATAAAAAATATTGATTAGACCGGTAACCAACTATCACTAACCTATGATAGTTTCTCTCCAGTTCCACATACTGGTTCTATTTCGATACTCGTAAATCAGAGTCTTTATCATACTGGTTGTCCGGTCTGCTTAGGTCATAGCATTGTCCAAAACACTGGCTCTAATTGATTCATTAAGTGCCTACTTAACATAAAACACAGCTGGCCCTTACTATTAACGAAACTTGGCACTGTCAATGTCGTGCGTTTTCGATGGCTTCAAGGTGCTGATGTGCTGGCGGCGGCCTAACAAATTGGTTATATGTAGCTCAAAAGCCACATATGCCATGTGTTACTTTCTACTTATTGCTTATCCAACTCCAACCACGTAAACTCGATAGCCCATTGGAAATGATCACCACAATAGCAAGACACATCGCCCCGAAACACCCATGTGTTGGAGTGTCACGAAGAAGTTTACCAAAAACTTAATTTTATAGGTAAAAAAATACTTAAAATAGCGCTTTGAAGAAAGAAATATTAATCCTAAATCGATTGTTATTGCATACGAATCGATTCAACTATTGTTTGCTGAAAAAGCTTCTCAGAACAATCTTAAAGCTCTTTAGAAGATTGTTCCTTCCAAAATAAGAGACCTATTCTCCAATGGTGGAATAATTCCTCCGTATTCTCTGTTTTCTTGTGCTTTAAGTAAGCAAGTAAACTATTTTAATTGCTGATTGCTTTCCAATGCGAGAAACCTGAGAAATACCAATTCATATGTGTTTTGTTTTTTTAGGATAGTATTATTCACATACTCATTTTTACCTTCCACATATCCTTATTAATTTTTTATCATTGATCTTCTTCGATTCATTCGATCCTGATAACCAAAAATTGAGAGAAGTGTGTGAGAAGTAAAAATGGGTATGTAGATATCACTACCCTTCTTTTATAGTTTGATTTTTGAAGTTTTTTTTTTTTTTGTTTCTAAAACTAATAGTTATTGAGGGCCAAGTAGCAGACATGGGAGTTCATAATTTTAGGGTAGTTCTATTCACACACTGTTTTTTGACTCCCACACATATTTGTTAACTTTTGTTCATCCATCTTCTTTAATTCATTTGATATGATGATCGGAAATTAAGAGGAGTTCATGCGAAGTAAAAATAGATGTGTGGATAACACCATCCTAATTTTACACTTCAATGTAAAGGTTCTTTAAAGAGAGAACGTATTCCATCTAGCTAGCTATATAATTAGGCACCAGCCTGCCAGGTGTGCCCTTCTTTCAATCATCATATAATTAAGGTGGTTGTCACCAACCATAACAGCCATATTAATTATTAACTGATTAAAATACTTAGCTCAAAGATGTCGGAAACAAAGTATGTGGCTAGTACTAATTATTCAACGCCATAAAAGATGGAAACATTCGTAGAAAGTAGAACGAAGGTCACAGAGCGCGTATTCTTTTTTGACCTGAGAGCAATTGTGCTTATTTTAGCCAACACACATTTGGTTTGGACGCACAAGTGAAGATATCTTATGGCTCGTTTCAAAATGGTTTTAAAATAACTCCAAGCGCTTTTAGGAAAAAATATTTTTGGTTTTAAAAAACGCTTGAAGTATTTTTCTAAAATTTACTTACATTTTTACAAATAATTGGTTCTAAAATTTTTTTTGTCAAAAACACTTCCAGTCTTTTTAAAACCACTTCCAAACGAACTCTGAAATTAGTTATTTACCTGTTTGCCACAAAAAGAAAAAAATAATAGGATTTCACTGAGTTTGGTTTTGGGGGTAATCTTTTCAGCTTTTGGTTGATGAAGACAAGAGCTCGAAAATTTGGTGCACCATTACATCAAAATTATGTAAGTAGTATGCATGATGTGGAACAGTTAGTGGGGGAAATTATGGAACAACTCGACATGCGTACGTCTAAGAATAACATGTTTGAAGAATTCTAAAGTTGGGGATCTTCGATGTCCAATTTCGGCCACATTTCGTGTCATTCTTCATTGTAAGGAAATGGTGATTTACGTATCTCGTGTCGTTAATTTTAGGGTTTTTATGTTTTATTATTATGGCAAAGTGACGAAATTTGCTAGGTTAAATACTTATTTTAAGAAGTTTACAAAAAAATCAACGGTACGAAGAAATTTTATTGAAAACAAAAGTTAGTTGGCGGGCATACCTTACCTTCATAAAGTGAAAAAAAAAAAAAAACAAGAAAAAATGGAAGAACATAAACTGAGAAAATGCTGTGAGTATTTAAACACGGTATTATC
>JAOTRO020181181.1:0-11320 GCA_028566515.2 Pyracantha coccinea | reverse complement strand
TACGTGTACATATGAATGACCACAAAACCATTTCCAAGTGTCCAAAACAAGTCCCTAATCTATGTACACGTCATCACTGAAACAAGGGTAAAATTGTAATTTCACGTCCCGATACAAATATCTAGGAACGAGCTGTTATAAAAGTTTTTCGTTAAAATGAACTAAATAAAATTATTAAAATGCTTTTTATTAAGGTTTAAAGTTTGAAATCCTTTTCTTTGGTTTTTCCTTCTTTATATGGTGTTGATGCAAAGTGACTTGTAAAAATGCAATTCAAAATTCTTTTTTGGTATATAGACTAATTGTACGAGATGGTGCTTCTATATAATTTGGGTGATTTTATTTTAGTTTTAACATATGAGAATGATTTACTTTGTTATAGAATGTTGATATTTTTTTAAAAATTTTGGATTTGATTAATGTACGTAGATTGTTGAGACGGATTATATTTCATAAATGAAAAATTGTGATTTTTAGTTATTAAACATGTATGTGCTTGGGCCCAAAATAATAGTTTGGACCGAAAATGTGCTAACCTGAATGGAAAAGCTTCAATTCTCAGCCCAGTAAAAATCCCTCATGGCATTGAGCTTTTAGCCCAAGAAAAGGTAGGTTCGACCGAGTCTTATGAAAATAGGATTGTGTGGCGATTATGATCAGGTATGGCTCGGTTGAGTTCTAGGCAAGTTGAAATTGCTAAGGATCAAGATATATAAAACCCTGATTAAAGGCGAATCCTAATTCAGAACCTAGTTAAACCAAAGAAGCCGAGACTCGATGAGATGAGGTTTGGCTAAGGAAGGGAAAAAGAAAGAATATTTAGGACTCTATTTAGAAGACTTGTTTATCCTAAAGGGGTCTTTTCAACTCAACAAACAAACAACTCAAAAACTCTACACGAAAACTTCGCTCTACGCGAAACCTTCTCACAACCCAAAGGAAAATACTAATTATTCTAACTCCTATGTCAGCACATATTCATTTAGTTGGAATATCACTAGGTTGACAACCAACAACATGTTTAGTTCGTTGGAACATCACCTCGAGCGTAGAACTAATTGCTTTGGAAGTACCTTCACCTTGGTGGAACAACACTACTTTTAGTTTAGTTGGTTATCTATCCAAGTCTTAGCCAGCGAAGAATCTTTGATTTCCTCTCAAAAGAGGTTACTTTATTAGCTTCCCAACAACATGAAGTGTTTTATGATTTGTTACTCTCAGGTGCATTTTGCAATTTGACATTCAGACGGCCAAACCATGTTCACCATTAAAACGCTTATGTCTTTTGAGTATCTTTGCCCCTAAAACCTGATATCGATTTGACACACTTACATTCTCACTAATATAAATAAGGTAGCTGAATCTGGTGCAGGAGATTCTGTACTTCGTGGTGAACTAGGCAACCTTATCTTCAAGTTCTAGAACCCTAGGCCGAGAGGTATTATCCTCAGCCGTAGTCGCTCAAGTTCAGAAGTCAGCAGTGCATTCGACACACCACCAAATCTATTCTACTAGCCCGACCCAGCTCTATTGCGAGTTGGCACGCCCGCATTCAAAAAAATGACGTAATTAACTCATAGTTACTCGATATGCACAATATCAGTATATAAGTATATTTTTATAAAGTTTGAATCGAACTAGGTTTTTAACTATAATATTATTGTGCCACTTAGTACTACCATGTAGGTATTCCTTTTCACTTGTAACTGAAAAAGCCTTACGTTCGATTTTCGCCAAAAATGCATTTGAATCATATAATAACTCATTGTAAGATTAAGGTCATCCCTTCTCTCCCCTTAGTACAAATAATATAGTAATTGTTCCAAAAATAAATAAATAAATAAATAACTATAATATTGTTGTGAAGGGTTTTTGGTGAATGCACCGTAAGATTAAGGTCATCCCTTCTCTCCCCTTCCACGGTTTCCTTCCCCGACGCATGATTTCACAGCAGAGCCGTAAGCCGCACTCCGACTCCATTGCTGCAATACCCAAACCAACATTCAAAACTATGCAAAGCGCGCAAAATACGACGGCGTTTCGATCAATCTTCGACGCCGGAGAGCTGAATTCGGAACTGGAAAAGTCCGGGGTCAGGCCCAGCTTCATCCCCAACTTATGGAAGCAGGTGATCCAAAACCCTGATGCCCAATTCGACCAAATTCCATCTCTGCCCTCGGCAGCGTATCCTCTCCTGACCTCCAAATTCAAAACCCTAACCTCCTCTGTCCACAAGGTCATGGACTCCTCAGACCAACTCACCACCAAGCTCCTCATAAAACTGCAGGTTTACCCCACTTCTTATGCTGCCACAAACTGTTCGATAAAATGCCTCTGTGAAAAAACTCTCGCGTTATTTATTTATTTATTTTGTTAGAATGGGGCTCTTGTGGAAGCTGTGATTATGCGATACGACAGCCGCTTGGGGAGGTATGATGGGAAGCCCCGCCCTGGTGGTCCTAGGTCCACCTTGTGTGTATCATCTCAGGTATCAAGTTTTGAATTTTTTTGTTTTCGTGTTGAAATTGCGGGAATTGAATGTTTATGTTGATGTTTCTAGGTTGGTTGCAAAATGGGTTGTACTTTCTGTGCTACTGGGAGTATGGGGTTTAAGAGCAATCTGACCTCGGGGGAGATTGTGGAGCAATTGGTTCATGCTTCTCGCATTACGCCTATACGCAATGTCGTGTTCATGGTAATTGCTTTTCCTTACTGGCTTAGTGGTTGCTATTTAGTGACATGGATATGGAGCAATGGAGGAACCATTGAACTTTTGACATTTGATTTTGTGTATTGTTGTCAGGGAATGGGGGAACCTTTGAATAATTATGGTTCCTTAGTGGAAGCGATTCATGTCATGACTGGATCACCATTTCACCTGTCGCCTAAGAAAATTACTGTATCAACGGTAGGCATCGAAAAGTACCATATGTCTAAGATCCTTTTATCTGCCAAAATACTATTGCTTTCGGCATCAAGATATGTGGATCTTATTAACTTTCGCATGCTATTCTATATGATTCTATAATCAGAGTTTTGTAGTCTTTAATTTTATATTTGGTGAATATTAGTAAATTGGGTACCACCTAGTGCCCTTTTACTTCTTTCGTTGAATGGGGTGAATCATAGTTGCAATAGAAATGGTGTAGTTTGCAAGTGCTAGAAACATTTGGCTTGCTCATCTATTAGTTGTGCATCAAATCTTTTGCAGGTTGGTATTATTCATGCTATCAAAAAGCTTCATGGTGATCTTCCAGGTCTGAATTTAGCAGTTTCACTGCATGCACCAGTCCAAGAAATTCGTTGTCAGATAATGCCTGCAGCTCGGGCTTTTCCTTTAGTAAAGCTTATGGATGCACTGCAAGAATATCAAAAGAACACGTAAAGTTTCGTTACACCTCTTGTGTTTTAGTAAATTCTTTTAGCTTTCGTTTCTGTGCGAATGAAACTTTTACGTCATTTTACACTCCCCGAGGATCTCACTATTGGCTTTTAAACTGATTCGTCAGTCAGCAGAAAATCTTCATTGAGTACATAATGCTTGATGGAGTGAATGATGAAGAGCAACATGCACACCAACTCGGAAAATTGCTAGTGCCATTTCAAGTGGTGAGTCCTTATCTGTGAACTTGCAGCATATTAGGAACTTCAGTCCCTTTTGTGAGCCTATGCGTATCATATATATATCCGAAGTAACCTTTGCATTTGTTGTTTCCTGTCGTATAGGTAATTAATTTAATACCTTTTAATCCAATTGGTATTCTGAGTAAATTCACAACCAGTAACGAAAACAAAGTAACAATATTCCAGAAAATTCTTCGAGGCACTTATGGCATCCGAACGACAGTACGTAAGGAAATGGGTCAGGATATAAGTGGAGCATGTGGTCAGTTGGTAGTGAACTTACCCAACAAGAGGTCAACTGAGAACACTCTAACTGATATAGAAGATCTTCAGGTCAGATAGATCGCTTATTGCTTCCGGTGGTGTTAATGCCCGAAAGTCCGTTAATACCGGTCAAAGTGGCCAACGGTCTGCAGACTATAATTAGTGTTTCTGTAATCTTGATAATTTTGTAACTCTTTCAGTTCTTTTTGGGGTTGCAGTAGCAAAATTTCTGTTGTAATTTTTATCGTATCAGCTTGAGATCTTCACTTGATACACCTAAAACTGTTTTTTCTGCCTGTTCTTTTTGTTTAATTTGTATGTCATAAAATATAAACCCTCTCATTTATTCAAATGTTTATTGAGAAATTCCCGGCTGGTGCATTTGTTCATTTCTTTATCATCTCGAAGTTTTGCCACTTAGTACTACATTCTAGTGATATTCATCTTCACTTGTAAATAAGAGATCTTAGATTCGATTCTTGCCAACAGAAAATTTGAACCGTACTATTACTAGCCTATTGTGAGATTAAATTCATCTCCTCCCTTTAATGTAAACAAATCATTTGTTCCAAAAAAAAAAAAAAAAAAAAAAAAAAAGCAGAACTAGAATGATGCTGAACTTAAAGCAAGCCATAAATAAAGTACACTTAATATTGCGGTCATCGGATTACATTATAAAAGATTGTAACCAATTCTATTGGTGTATGTTTCTCCATTATTATTTTGACTTATTTGTTTTTGGGGAGTGCTATCCATACAACTCATTTTACTTCTGACACACCCCTTATTAATTTATATCCGTTGATTTTTTTTTTTATTTCATCTGATCCAACGACCGAAAATTAGAAGAGTGTGTGAAAAGTAAAATAGGATGTATGAATATCACACCCCTTGTTTTTGTGCCAACTCTATGACAATAATCTCAAGTTATCCTATGCGCTTTCATTTCATGTTTCATGTTACTTCATTCCGTCATTTGGTTAGAAAAATCATTAACTTAGTTGACGTAGAAAATGAGATTTTATAAAGCACAAGGGGATATAAACGAAAGTGAAATGATTTCATACCGCATTTCTCTTCTCAAGCACAGCCATGTTTATTTTAATTTTTTGATTAAGTAAAGCATAAGAGAATCAATATACATAAATAAACAAAGGTGCGTAACAGAAAAAAACAATGTGCATAAATCATTTTCCGAACAAAAAAGCCTTTTTATTTTATAACATCTGGATGGTGTCATATACAAGTGACCACCCTTGCAACTCACAACTGACCCCAAAAGGATCAGCTGGATGCTGATCAATCTCCCTTAACTAACACGTGGGGAGCATCTTGACTACTTCAGAATCTTACACTATTTTTCAACCACTGCAGCATCACATACTCTCACCTGCACCTTCATTTACCAGACCAGTTCAAAATTTTCAACTTAATTGAAAAGCGAAAAAAAAAACCCAGCTTTTATAAAAAGCCAAACAGAGCATTGCTCAATTTGCTATGTTGTTTCGGAGTCTCAAAACTTTCAAACAGAACGAAAAATGCAAGCAGCAGCAAATCCTAGAAACCTTCTGTTTGCCCTCTTGCTCGCCATGCTCATTTCTTCTCGCTTGGTTCACTCCGGGCACTTCGCCAGCTCTCCATCACCTTCGCCAGTGAGTACTTCATCCAACACTCTTCTCCAATCAAATTATTAACTCTTACTTTTCTGTTTATCATTTTAGTTTTCTGAATTTTGCGTTAGGCTGTAGGAAATCCAACGGCGAATGATCATGAACCATCTAAAGGGAAAGGGACTGTTAAAAAGTTAAGGAGAGGGTCATTTCCGGCTACTTGTCGTTCAAAATGTAACGAGTGCGAGCCTTGCATGCCAGTTCAAGTATCTGTCCGAGCAATGGCATTGGAAGAGAACGAGTACTATCCACAGGTTTGGAAATGTGCCTGCGGTGATAGCATATTTTCCCCTTAAGGCTGGCTATATTAATTTAACACTACTGCTGTACGTAATTAGGCCTAGTTACTAGAAGTTTTCTCTAGATTAATACAGGTTAAGATTCATGCAGTGCACCTTAAGTGCAGAAGAATTCTTGCACACGACAGAGGTAATGAAACGTTTCTCTCACAGCAGAGAAATGTGTTGTAAGAAATTTTCACCGTATATGCATGCTATGCTACTATAGTTCTCCAGTTGTTTTGTGTTGGATTGAGACAGTTGAAATATCCAAATGGTAAGTGAGGGAATATGAGTATAAAGCGAAGGTTACGAATCAAGAAATCCTGATTTGGAGGCTAAACGTCGATGGCTGTCCACATCTTCTTGTCTTAAACTTACAATCGAGGGTAGTTTCGGCTGTAGGTGTTGAATGAACACATTGTTTGGTGCTCCACACATGAATTTTCTACCATTACACAAATAACTCGACCAAATTTTGAAGCGCATTTTGGTTAAAGAAGTAAACACCTTAAGGTCATTTCTTCACTTTTCCAACAGTACGTTTTCACAGCCACTCAAAATCTCTCCAACCGGGAACTAAATCATCGCAAACCAAGGGGAAAAGATAGGAAGTTGTGGAAGACAATGAAAGAGCGAGGGTAGAGAACCATATCGATGCAAAGAAGAAGATCAAACAGCTTGACTAAGAAGATAATGGAATCTACTGCTACTTTGGGAATCTTGCTAACACGAAGATTTCTTGGACATATATATATTTAATAATCTAAAAATTGCTTAATGTGTAATACAAATAGCTCACTTGATTCTATAGTTTTCTGCCTTAACATGTATCACAAACAAGAAATTCACAGATAACTTATTCGACGACGTAATTGACATAGAATCAACATCCAATGTAGGCTCCTCATGTTACATGTAACAACAATAGAAATTTAAGGACGATAACATTATAAGAATCAATAGCAAATGATCAAGGAAATTTTTTTTTGAAATCCAATGCAATGCAATCACCTGCATTATTGCTTGACATTCTCCAAGTACCAGCTATAAGTATCAACAAGCCCGTCTTTCAGCGAGATCTTCGGTGTCCACCCCAACCCTGCGAGCTTTGCGCTATCCATGAGCTTCCTTGGTGTTCCATCGGGCTTGGTAGAGTCCCAAACAAGCCGGCCCTCGAACGCAACAACCTCCTTGACAAGCTCAGCCAACTCCTTAATCGTCACTTCCTTGCCACTCCCCACATTGACATGCTCCAACCCACTATAACTCTCCATCATGAACACCACCCCATCTGCCAAATCGTCGACGTGCAAAAACTCCCTCAGGGGGCTTCCCGTCCCCCACACCACCACCTCCTCCGCCCCTTTCACCTTCGCCTCATGAAACCGCCTCATCAATGCCGGCAACACGTGCGAATTTTGAGGGTGAAAGTTGTCATGCGGTCCATACAAATTGGTGGGCATCCCAGAAATTGCATCCCAACTGTACTGAATCCGATACGCCTGACACATCTTGATCCCGGCGATCTTGGCAATGGCGTACCACTCGTTGGTAGGCTCCAGTGGGCCGGTCAGCAATGCGTTCTCCGGGATGGGCTGAGGAGCGAATTTGGGGTAAATGCAGGAGGAGCCAAGGAACAAGAGCTTCTTGACTCCAAATCGGTAGGCGGCGTCTATGACATTGGTCTGGATCTGGAGATTGACGGCGATGAAATCCGCCGGGTACGTGTTGTTGGCGTGAATGCCGCCGACTTTAGCGCCGGCGAGGATCACGAATTGGGGTTTCTCGGCGGCGAAAAAGGACTCGACGTCGGCCTGGCGAGTGAGGTCGAGCTCGGCGTGGGTGCGGAGGACGAGGTTGGTGAAGCCTAGGGCTTGAAGCTTGCGGACGATGGCGGAGCCGACGAGGCCGCGGTGGCCGGCTACGAAAACCTTCGCCGATTTGTCGGAGAGGAAGGAAGGCGAAGTGGCATCTGTAGAGAGAGAGAGAGAGAGAGAGAGAGAGAGAGAGAGAGTACAATTAGTGTGAGGATCTGAGAAATTAACTGTGTCATGTTTGTTTGGTTGCAGAGAAAGTGTAGGTTAGATTAGTTTTTTTTTTTCTCAGAAACCAAACAGATTGCAGAGAGAGAGAGAGAGAGAGAGAGTACTGTTATTGGCGCCACTCATGCTGTATTTGCTTGAGTAGTGCAGGAAGGTCTGGGAAGACACTAGTAAACGTGATTGATTCTATACAAATAGTTTCAGTGAGTTTTCCAATCGTACCCCTCCTGCTCAAATAATAATTATAAAAAACAAATAGTACGCCCGCACGTTATACGTGTAATTAAATTTGTCTATTATTTGTTATAAAAAAGAAATTGGGTGTGGAGCTTGGAAGATGGGGAGACGTGGGGTTAAAAATACTCTTCTCAAATTTTTATTTAATTTGTAATTTTTAAACAGGCTGTGTTATGTTTAATTCGCTGTGACATTTGTGTAAAAGACAACAAAATTTATGTTGCATGTAATTACTAAATTGTCCACATTTTTATTTTTATTTAGTTTTGATAAGAGGGTTAAAATAGTAATTTTATAAAGTTTCGGTTGACAAACAGAATTCCATTAATGGGTAGTTTAGATATTAGTTTTCCTCACAAATGATTCTTGAAATTGATCTACACTATTAAGATGTTAATCAAATTGAATATTGATCAATATTGTTCTTGAAAATTTGTGTCACGAATCAATATGGTATTTCCGTCACAATTTTATCAAAAAGTTTGTTAGGTGTTGATTTGACACATTACTAAGTCCCACAAATCTAATTAAATATTATCATGTAGATTACAAACATTTAAATAATAAAAATTCAATTTATATTTTTGGGTATGGGATTTCGATTTTGTTCCGCGTGGATTTTTTCTATGGTTTTGTTCTTGGTTTCATTGGAAACTGATCTTCAATTGTATGGTGCTTTTGTGTGCAGGTTTGGAAGCTGCGTGTGTTAAAGGTGAGTGTTTTTGCGTTCTCCCTTTGGGGGTTTTCCAGAGGTAGATTTTTTATTTTTGTGTGTTGTAACTCTTCATTCAACACTATAAGATATGATCGATAATAACTTTTTTATGAAATCCCAATTGAATATAAAGTGAGCAGCTTCACACACACGCTGACACGCTCTGATCTCGATAGCCCCAAATACTAGGATACGCACATGCTGACCGACACCCGAGGGTACGAAGCCATTTAAACATGCATACAAATAAAGAATATGCAATTAGAACGAAATATGCCATTGCAAGAACATGTTCAGAGCATACAACTACTAAGAATAAAATGGAAGAATTACTAAGAAAAGATACAAACAAGGAAATGATACCTATATTGAGAAGACTCGAGAATACCTATGCCGTAGAATCCTAACCCCAGGATCATGTGCCTCGATTCTCACTCTGAGGGGGCCTTAATGATGGATGTATTGCCGCTCGAAGGCAAATCTGTAAAACATTTGTAAATAACCTCAGTGAGGTACTCAACTAGGGGTATCATAGTTTCCCGAAGGCAGTACATGTCCATCACCTGAAGGTGAAGCTGTATAACATGTCCATCACCCGAATGTGAAGCTGAATAACCTGTCCATCACCTGAAAGTGAAGCTGAATAAAATAGCATACATACACACCGACACTAGCTATGGCTAGTGAAGCTGTCCAACACTGCTTTCGGCAATGAAGCTCGAGGTATATCATAAATATCTCACTACTCCTCCACTATGTCCTATGGCCATAGACGTTATACTCGTGGTGTGTGTATGTGTCGTATGATAGCCCACTAGATAAACACCGAAAACATTTCTCAAAAAACTCGTATTAAAACACTGAAGCTCAAAACCTCAAAACCTCATTTCGTAAACCAATTAAATCACCATTGTAAATTCATAGAATTTCATAAGTGAAAATCCAATATTTCATAACCTTTAGTTAAATATAATTTCGATAAGTCATAAATATCTTGTAAACCATAAATATAGAAATCTGGAAAACATAATATAAAACATATTCGATGCATGAAATATGAAATGCATGCAACCTAATATTTTATAAAAACATGCAAGTTTAGAAGGGGTCCACTCACTAGTATTCCATTGCCCGAGAGCCGCTCGAACTAGAGAGGATGGTGCCATTTTCCTGCCGATGCACCTAACCACATATAGGGGTCATTTAGTAAAACTCTATTAAAACGTCAGAATTTGGGAAAACGGACAGTGGATTTGGAATTAGGCTGCCAAAATTAGCCTAGGAGAGGTGTAACAACCTGTCCCGATTTTTATTAAGGGATTTTGGAACGAGGGCATTTTGGAAATTTCACAGATGAAAGATATTTTGGGCTGTTACTTTTAGGCCTTAACTGGTAAGCCAGGGGCTGGGCCCACCTTTCTTTTTGGTCCCCGGCCTTTCCTTCTTCTTTACCTGCCATGTGGCACCCCGACCTCATCTCTCCCGAAGCTCCCTCACTCTCTCTCGAACCTCTCTCCATTTTACAGACCACTCTCTCTCACTCTTCACTCCTTCCCTGAAGACCAATGCACACACCCACCCATTCCTCACGACGGCACTACCACCACGACCTTGACAGGCCTCTCTCTCTCTCTCTCTCTCTCTCTATTTCCTCTATGAAGCACAGAGAACCCAATGATTTCCTCTGGTGATGGACCGCGGCTCCACTTGTATTTCCCGACCACTTCCTGGTCACGACTAAGCCCAAAAATGGTATGTTTTACTTCCCCTCACTCATAATTTCATTTCCTTGGTTTAATTGTTGAGTATGGTCGAGAATCGGAATCGATCGGAGCTCGGGAAGCTCCGGTCTTCTCCCTCGTCGAAACTGGGTCAAATCGACCTACACCCAGAAACCTAGTTATTACCCAGCCCAAATCCTAGGGCCAAGCTACCAAGCCCAATCCAAATGAACCCAGCCCAATTGTTAAGCCCAAACCTAATATAACCCAGGCCTTTGGGTTGTGCAAACCTAGGCCTTCAACCCATTGAACCCTCGACCCAAACCCACTTGGGTGACCCACTGAATACAGGCCCAGTTGCCCAGGCCCAACCTTGCAGCCCAAACTCTCCCTTGGTCCACAACCTTTGACCCAACCCAAAACCCAGAACAAGATCCACCCTGGATCCCAGGTCCTTGGCCGAGTGTGAGTCAACTCGTGGGCCTACGTGTGGGCGCGCTTGCATGTTTTGGCCGGAACATGGAGCACATACGCCTCCACCAGAGGTACTATGCTCCGCCCCCCACGGAGGCGTCGGCGACTTTTTCGACAAACTTTTCGATGACCCAAAATGGCTCGTGGCGGCACGTGAAGGCAAGTGCGGTGGCACGTGGGGTTACTTGAGGTCCCTTCTTATATTTTTTGATGTCTTGAATCCGTTTATCACGTCAGTTTTCCAAAATTCAATCGCTATGGTAGAGTTTTATTTTGGACCCTTTATGTGCTT
>JAOTRO020181170.1:0-11320 GCA_028566515.2 Pyracantha coccinea | reverse complement strand
TTGAGGGTTTTATTTTTTAACATAAATTGGTCTCGGTTTTCAGTAATCTCTATGATGCCTTATGGATCATGGGTATCTGTTGAATCTACCCATAGAAAATTTTGTTTGTGGATCAATAGATTGGATGCCAAATTATCCATGCTTTGGTATGAAAGTAACCCATCAACTTCTGCACTTGGTTCAAGCAATAAGTTACCATTATGTATCTAGTGTATTAAAAAGTAAAAGTAAGAATGTGATAATTCACTTTTTATTAAAGTATAAGATAATAGGTGTAGGTTTACATTAGACTTGGGCAAAGAAAACGAAAACCTGAAAAACCAACTGAACCAAGCCATTTTGGTTGGTTGGTTTGGTTGGTTAGACAACCCCACCTAGGGGGAAAATGCTTTTTTTTGTTGTTGTTGGTTTATAAAACCAAACCAGGTAGAAAGAATCAGTTTAGTATGCGGTTTGATTTTTACAAACGTGGGTTAACCAAACCAAACCACTTATAATAAAATATAAAATAGTACATAATACATAATACATATACTATTGTATGAAGAACACACATAAATATTATATAATATTAATATTTTATCAAACATCTTGGAGTTATGAGATTAAAAGTTTGAGACTTTTAGTTGAGTTATGAGATTAAGTATTTTCACGTTATGAACTTGTAAATTTAAGTTCCAATGTTGACAATGATTTTTTTTTAATTGATAAGTTGACAAATTTTTCTAATATTCACTTTGTCAATAGATCTGAATTTACCATTGGGTAAACATGCATGTTAAACCGCAAACCGAACCAAACCAAACCGCAACGTTGGTGACCTGATTACATTGGTTTTAGGCCATTGTGGTTCGTTTGTGGTGAAATATAGGCAAACTGAAGTATACAGATGTAAAGTTTACATCTGTATAAATACAGTAAAAGTAAAGCACAGTCTGATCATTAACATCTTATTTTCCCATATGTATGTGTGTATGTGTGTGCGCGTGTGCGTATGTAGGTGTATCTATGGGTCTGCTTACCTGATTAGCATATTAGTTATAGAAACTCAAGTTCTTAAGTACAGATTAAGTTTGGAAGAAGAGGTGTTTAGAACTAAAAACTTTTCTAAGTACTTGATTGTTTTAATATTAGGCATCTTTTCCCGTCGAAAAGCTACACCCAGTACCTCAAGCTAAGTGAAGTACTTCGCACACAAAGCAAGGAAAATGTGCTAGAACTTCCCCATCCAGACCTACCCCCCAACCTGATAAACTCTGCAATCAGTTTTTAGAATCAACAGGTCTTCAAATCGTTATCCCTTCCTTTTCCAACCACCGGATAATTCAAATTGAAGCAACTGGATGTATAAAAGAATCTAGAACATTTAATGAATAAAATATCTCCCAGATGACTCAATTTTCTCCCATGAACTATTGTGTCACCTTTATATTCTATATTGGTATTCAAAAATATCAAAACTGATCACTAATCCAAGAACATAATATACGGAGGACTCATAGCTCTAAGGTCTAAGTTTTCTTTTGTTTAGCTTGTTCTTGCGCTTTGTGGCCAGTTTGTTAACCGAAAAAAATAAAATATTCAAAGGACTCTTCAGACCAAGCAAGGTAGCATATGTACATTTGTAGCATGCAAAGTGAATTAAAAAAAGGAAAGCAAAATCTCATCTAGGAGACTTTGATAGAAATATTTACTCAGTTTTCAAGAAAAAATGGAGGTAGTGAAAATTGGATTGCATCCCTTCTTATCTGGAAACTCCTAGGCCACCTTTTAGAAGATTAAATAGAGAGTTTTTTAGCACCTGTTGAATCCCAAATGTAAATAAAAATTGTTCCACACTTGTTTAGCAATGGTGATTAAGTAAATGGGTGATTAATTTATCTTCATTACCTTTTGCAACTAAAGAGCTAAAATATTGATCATAGTTTCCACACAGGCAAGAATCTTGGGTTAGCTTATAGTAGATTTGCTTTTTGATTGCTGCGCACTGTTTGTTTGGTATTTAAAATTTAAATCAGTGGTTGAGCTTTATCTAATAGATTTCATAGAAGACCAGAAAATCGATTATTTTTAAGACATGCATTTCGTGAAATCATGGTAGTGCAGGCAGCCCCCTTTTTGATTTTCGGATAACAATAAATACCAACCGTGAAGCATTTTTTCTTCAAATCAGAAGTGTTAGTAGCTTGTTTTTTTATGCTTGCTGCTGTTCTTGTTCATTTTATCTTTTAGGCATACCATAGAATGGCAGCAGTGAGTGGTATTCCTTCTTGTAATCCTGGGCCTCTAGAAAGTATCTTGGAAGCAGGAGTAAATCTTGAGAAGAGTGTTATACTTATAAAATATTAGCATGATGACCTTCTAGTTTATTAAATATGTATTGATTGCCTTCGAAGTTATTAAATATGCACTGGTTATGTTTTTTTATCATGATTGCAAATAAATCAGAAAGTTACTACTTACTACATATCAACCACAAATTGGTTTCAGAAATAGAGGATATGGTTAAGATTTTGTAATAAAATATCCCATTCAATCATTCAGGAGGCCTGTTTTAGACTAGTGCAGTGGCTAATAATAGGAACAGTTTCAATTTGGCAAAATTATTGAGCCAGCAATCTACTATTTGGAAGTTTCCTTTCTGGATTGAAATCACGTTGAGCAGCTTTAACGACAGTAGTGAATTGTCCTATCTGTTAGCTGTGATAGCTAAGATTGAAAAGATTGCTGCGGGAGATTTGGATCTTCCATGATTTTCAGAATTTCAGTGTAAAGGTCTTTCCTCTTATCAATTTTCACTGCAGATGCACATAATGCGCTGTACGTTTTAATTTCTCTGAGTACATCATAGAAGCCTGCAAGCACTACTAATGCAATTAAGCCCTTACATTACGAAGATTCTAGTGGTTTGTCTCTCATTATGTGCCAAATTAATAAATCAAAGTAAATGGGTCTGCTCATGCGCTGGATATTGTGCTGACTAAATATATTAACCCATGCCTACTTGTGTTTTCTGTATTATCTGTGTGGTAGTGATATAAAATGTGAACATAGTGCACACATTCTCATTGTGGTATCTCAGATCTCCTTTAATGTGCAGAGCAATGTTATGTGGTTTTGGGTAATCTACTTCTCGGGAGTCCAATGTCTGAAATTCTGGCTTTCTGTCAATGCACTTTCTAATGTACTACCTTTAAGTGACAAGGGAATTTATGAATGGAACTCAGGGAAATCTTTCTTTTTCACCTTCAGAATTGTAACAAACTTCATATGAGTGATCTCATGTACTGCTAATCTTTAACTCAACTACAAATTGATAAACTCTTAGAAATTATGGTTAAATTTTTTTTGTTGGTTTATAAATGTTTACTAGTTATAAAAATATTTTAATCCTGTTTATAGGACATGCTTTTTTTTTCTTCTTCTCATCTATTCTATGTGTTACTCTGTTAGTCTGCGTATGTTGCTGACTCATAGTTTCAGCAGGTTGTTTATCTATGGTTATCAATACTTTGTTCTTAGAGGTACATGATTTATCTGAAATAATAATTGGATTGTTAATTACTAATTATTCTTGCAAAAGATGTTTTTTTCAATATACCTGTGAATCCTCAACAACAAGAAAAACAAAAATAGAACAATACGATAGAAGCCATATACTGGTACGAGCAGGGTAAATACAGGTTTACTATCTAAAGGAGAATATCTCGTTATCTTCTTAAATGTATCTTCCATTATATTCTTCCGTGTCTCCATATTTCTTATTTAACTATTTTCCCATCAGAATTTTGCTGCTACAATTAATAAAAACATAATGGTCAGTTTGAAAGTCATTTTGTTCGAGATGCTTATTTTATTCGTTAAAATAAGATATAGGTATAACAATTGACAATTGTTATCTGATTGGTCACATCACAACACATATTTAATGCAGATAAAAGTTGGTCCTGACACAATTCTCTCCCATATTGTGTAAACTTACACACTGGTTGTCGAATTCTTTTACAGAAATGTGAAGTTTGTTTGACAGAACATTTCGTACCAAAGCTTTTGGCCCTTCGGTTGGATACATTTACTGTAAGTATGACATTTCACTCCTAGAAGATTGGCTTTCACTGCGGTGCAAGTTGTCTGCATTCTGCATTATGACGTGGCCATCCACAACTGTGAAACAGCTTTGCTAATGCAGTTGTAATCTGTTGCACAATTTGAAGAGATGTTAATAACATAATCAAAATAGTGAGCTTTGCTTATTTTTTCATTTTGGGGGTTGGTCCATTGGAATCAATATGGTATACTACATTACACTTTAGTGGGGTTATATATTGCTTTTGCTGGTACTTCATTGTTCTTAGGACCAGGCCCCAGGCTGAGTTTGATTCTGTGGCTGGCTTAGCTGCAGATGGATGGGTGCATGCAAATCATATTCATTACTGATGCTATATGGAGGCTGGGAACTTTTGTTTCCTCCATTCACATCCCTTGCTTCATAAACCTGAGATTAAAATATTCTGTGTTAGTGTTTGCTGGAGAAAACATCTTTGCGTTCGCTTGATAAGTACAATTAACATAATGGCTTTGTGTTTTAAGCTCATTTGGTACCTATCACTTTCCCTACCCATTGCCTCTCTCTATCCTTTAGATGAATTATATTTTGTGTTAAATAGAAAAGTAGAGCTTAATGTATAGACAATACCTTCTTTTGCAGTTCCTCATTCTCTTTACGTATGAGGTTTAGCTTCTTATACAGTTCTATATTTTCATGATGTATGAAAGTTTCCTGAAAATAAAGTAGAAAAACAACAGTAATAAGCATCAATTTACCCCCAATAAAATGAATTAATATTAATCAACTGGGGGAAATTGAGCCAGCTCTTGGGCAACCTTCTGGTTCAGTTCTTTTATTTCATCATTAAATATCTGGTTCTGCAGAATAGAAAAGGAAAAAAAATAAAAAAAATGAGTGCCATGCATGTGCTATATAAAGAAGGGAGCATGGAATTATTAAGTGAGACTATAATCAGGGCTCAGGCTTTGATACCTTTTTCATCCGGACACCTTTCAAACTCATCTCCAGCTGGCTTTCCAAATTCTGTAGATCTTTGGCACTCAAACCAGAAAGTTCTTCCCCCATTAACTGCCTGCATAATTTACAGAAGGTGTGTGGGTACACTCTAAACATTCTCACAAACTAATATATATACACTGAATGTTACTTTGTGAAATGTTTTTTACAAAGTTGCATTTCAGTTGATTTAAAAGCTTCGTCTCTTTTCAAAACCGCTTAAGGAGGAAGCATAGGGAACACCCAGATCATTTAGGTTTAGGTCAATGTGTTGTTGGGCTCCATTGTGGTCCTCAGTTTTTAAGATTTCAGAGACATTTCCTGTTTCCTTTTGTGAAGATCTCTTGAGATTGCATCTATATTTTCTATGTTAGGGCTGAGCAGCTAGATACTAATTATTTATTAATTTATTTATTTTTTCTGGTAGCTTCAGTGGACTTCTTGTCCACTGCTACTGTATTTCCTCAATTGATGCTAATTATTTGTTCTGTTTCTTATCAATAATCAAGAAACCTCGTTTCATTAGTCTTCCTCCACGTCGAAAAGGTTTTCTGGGCTGGTAGTTAGATGAACTGTAATTAGTATGATATCCTTTTGAATAAGGAACATGAAATATGCATTGTTATGTTTTGGTACTTGAATCAAATTGCTAGGCTATGTAAGATTCAGTATAAAGCAATGATTGTACCTGTGGCATTCTTCCAAGTACTGCAATTGTTGCCTCAAGCTTGCTGCCTCCTTTTTCCAAAACTATTTGGTACAAATTCAATAAATGTTGTCATGCATGAAATAAGAACTAACTAGATGAGCATTTATGGGAGCACTAGAAAATGTTAGCAAATGTAAAATCACACATCAGGAGTCTGAAGCATGCGTATTTTATTTTATTTTTTATTGTGTTTTATTTGTTTTGAAAATACATATCTTGGGCCTCTCCACTTATCACCAACTGGTTTTGGTTGCATGTGCTCACAATTTAAAGATTATAGGAACATTGGTAAACCACAAATTTCATCATAGTTTTGGGCACAGTTTGTTGGTTTCTTTGCTGTTCTGTCTAACTCTTCCAAGAATCCGTTTCAAGGAAGTCTTGCTACCATATGGTAGTAACTCGCTTAGTTCCATTTCTATTCTTATCATAGCCAATCTGAATAAAGCAAAGTCCAATGCCCGTTGACTGGGGCTTACATGAATACATCTATACCACACATGCTCGACTAGCCGATGGGCCATGCCAACTGGGAACGTCATGGATGGTCCACTCAGATGGCGTATGGTTTGAGGTTTTTGTGACAAACGTGCATCTTATGTTGGTGAATATTATTATTCTTTGTTTGATCACAAACGTGCATCTTATGCTCTAAAGGTTGCATTTTCACTTATTTACTAAGCTACTCGGTGACTACTAATGGTACAAAGTTGTTGAGAGCAGGTGTCTACATCATTCTACTGATGGAACAACAACAACATTACCGATGACTTACCTTTATTGAAATTGAAGGATGTTACCTGCCATGCATAGTATCCTCCGCACTAAAGAGCAAATGACGACAACATTCACCCATTGTAAGCTGTTCAGAAGTGCTGCAATCTTGTTTGGTAAACTCTACTAGCTCCCATGTTTTACCGAAACCCTAGGATACAAAATGTCACCTTTTTCTCTTCATCGTTATTCCTGGATTTCAAAAGATATGGAAGTTGCTTGCCCACACCATTTCTATCACCATTTGTGTCCATCAACTCAAAGATTTTCATTCTGCACTTGTTTCTTCAATTTTTCTTCCCATCAATCAAGAAATTCTTGTGGGAGGCCTTGATTTACATTTCCAGAAACTATACGTTACCAATAACCATGGAAATGGAAATATTCCCTTCCACCGTACTGCAATCGTACACTGAAGTTTTTTCGTTACGTGGGGCAGGTCAAATTTCTCATTGGATCAATATATGAACTTCTTTGTTGTTTCTTCAGAATTCTGACGCCTGAAACCTTTGATTATTGAAATTTCAGCCTGGGCAGCATTACCAGGCTGTCTATCTTTTTGTAAATATAAAGCCCTCTAATTGAATGTGAATTGGAATGGTCTGAAACTGCTGGTTCAAGACAGACAAACTATTATTCAATGGAATTTTTCTTAAGGTTGGATCCTTAAACTGTTGGTGCCATCAAAGCTTCAGCACCAACATGCTTTCTCTTGGACTATTGTTATTTTCTTCTGCAGATGCAAACAAATATGCATTAGCTCAAGGCATTGCCTCATTGAAGTGGAATATTTTGTACATAAGATAAGTTTAGCTTGCCCTGGCATTGCATCTTTGTTTTCCTTTTATCTACAACCCCTCAAAGACAGGCTTCATTGTTAACTCCACATGTTCACATTTGTATCCATCCCACCACAATTTCAGGATGGTTTGGCTTTCCAAGGATGTTAAATGGTTCCTCTGAGTACCGTGGCTATTTTAGATAGCTACATTCTTTTGAACAGTGGTTGAGATATGGGTAGTTCTCTTCTCATAAGAAACAATATAATCTAGGCTTTACTCAGGTATTTTCTTAAGTAGCATCCCTGAAAGGAAAGTGCTATCCTTGCCTAAGTAACGCTGGGTTTTTGTCTAGAGATATAGAAGAAAGGCCCTTGAAGAGATTTCGAATCGTAATATCAACTTGTAGACTTGTGTTTCTGTTTGCTAGAACTTCAGTTAAACTTTAACAAGTTATTTAAACTTAACTAATGTCAGCTACATGAGAAAGAAGCTTTCCCAGAGCAGTCTATTGATCGTGAAACTCATTAGTGAAACTCATATCCCTTTCCCTCATTGCATTGTAGTATTAGTATTTTAAATTAAACCTTCAACCAGGAAGAATGACTAGTTTGCATGGCATACTTTCATTAAACACCTCGTCTCACCTGAGTATGTGGAAGGACAAGGTCAATAACATAAATCCCTTCTCTGTTTATCTTCCTATCTGGACTTTACAGTTGATTATTGTCAGCGTCACAAGAGCATGTACCAGTATTCCTGAATGATCTTGTATTTCCATGCATCGGGTTGTTTTTCCTATTGCGATCCACTACTCTTCCGACCCGAGTGTTTTCACTTTTTGTTAATTTTTTTTCAGGCTTTCATTCTCATGTGTTTTAGGACTTTGGAAAATGGTGCAATTGTTTGATTTCTCCTGCCACTTCGCAGATTTGTCAATGTATTTAGCCTGTTTTCCTTTTAATCCTTCATGCGTCTCTTAATGGGTTAAGTGCCAAGAATGCATTGAAGAGGATAGAGCTCTGCAATTGTCTCAGAAGTTTTGTACTGAAAACTGGTAGTAACATCCGAGTCGTAATTTCTATGTTTCTAGGCATACATTTCCCCTTCCGTAATGCTATTTCAGACTATCTAGACTAATTCTATCATGTACTTTTCCATACAGTTAAATTTGTGACTAAGAAAGACTACTTTCTCGCCATTTCTATGTTTGCTTTTCTATAATCTCTCCAAAAGGATGTAATGCAACATTGCTCAGGAGGGATTATGTTTGCTAATGTTTGTTACAATGCATAGGCAAAACCATAGAGCTACGGAATTGAAGAAGTGGTATGCATGCATAGGCGTTAAGTAGAGCATAGAAAACTTTATGAAAGCAATTCTGGCTAGCATGTACTCATTGTTGACGAAGTTTATTGCTTAATGTATGGCAGTATCAGATATAGATATAATGCCCCTATAAAGTATATAATTGCAGGTATTCAACAGAATGAAAATTGGAGCTGTTTTTGTTGAGTTGTTACCTTGACTTCTGCAGCAGGATTCAACAGTTGATGATGCTCCGCTTTCAGTTTGTTGAAACGATCGATAACTGATTTCACGCTGATAAGAAATTATAGCGTTATGGTCATTAGATGCAAAAATCATGTACGTTCTGAATATTCTTTAGGTTTTGGTTTTCTGTCCTTCTCTTTTTCAATGGATATACACACATTTATATGTTTCTGGACCAATGTGATTGCTTTAGTGTTGATGCAAGTAAAATTCCTACATTTTTGTGCATAAAAAGACAGGCAAATGTAAGAAAGTGCAATTGATTTGTACCATATGTATTCAAGTGACTAAACTAAAGCAAAAATTCCTATAATCTCCTTTAATTATTGTTTTAAACAAGTTTATCAAGCATATAGGGGATACCTATAATCTTTGTTAACATTTGATTTAAACGGGTTTGGGGAAACCTGTGAACCCGATTTTCTATGCAGGCAATATCGCTGGAGGGGCAAATGCCATTAGCAACTTTAGCTATGAGTCGCCTTATGTATAAAGGAATCTGGCAATACTTTTTCAGGGGGTTATATATTTTGGTTCATTTCAATTGCTGAAATGATGATATTTGTTTAGTGATATTTTTCTTCTCACCAATAAAAGAGGCCCTACGTTAGAATCCCCCTCCCTCAAGAGAGAATCCTGTTCCTTAGTTTGTACCCTTAAAATGAGTTAATTGAAACCCTAAACTCATTTCTCTTATTTTGTACCCTTGAAACCTTAACCCTAACCCTAACCCTAACCCTAACCTTACCAAGAAATCTCCCGTAGACACTCATTAACCATTGCAAGGACTCAAACCCTCCTCAATAATGGCCCCGTCCAACTCAATTAATCAGACTTTTATGTACAAGAAAGTGTTGGAGGCCTATATATAAAGGAGTTTGATATCCACACACCCTTTTTTACTCTTACACACCCTTCTAAATTTCGGTCGTCGGATCAAATGCATTGAGAAGATCAAAAGATAGAAATTAACAAAGGGTGTGTGGATAGCACATCCCTATATATATACAGGCAGATGTGGGGCTGTCGTACGAAGCAAGAGGACCAGGGAACAAAATGGCTACATTTCAAGAATTAAGGTTATCTCCAATGGAGAAGGCTAAACGTCCAAAAGCCAAAAAATGACCTGATTTGTTCAAAAGCTCATCTTCAACAGAAGGTTGGGCTATAATTCTTTGGAGCATATCATGCCATTATTTGGCCAAAGGGGTATCAGGCTGGCCAAATGTAGCCTCTCTCTTAGTCCATTTTTTTAAGGCCTGCTCCTCGGTTGCAATAATTGATTCAAATTCAGCGATTAGATTTGAAAACATTTAAAGATAAATTAATTAAATTAACTAATTTAAAGTATGAACTTAAAACTAATAAATTATTGAGGGGCTATGTTTAGCGCCTTTAGTTGGAGATAATATATGAGTATAGTCTAACACTGTTCATTTAAAAAAAATATTTTGTAGGGCTATAACTCTAGACAGGGCTATATTTAGCATTTTCGATTGGAGATGACCCCTCTTAGCAAAGAACAATACTTGTCCTAGTAGATATAAGGTAAACAAACATAAAACTACGGGGAGAGAGAGATTTGAACTTGCACGCATAATTCCCTCTAATCAATGTAGCTACACCCACATATGCATCATAATCCTTACATTAACATAAGGTAAAAAATCCTAAGAAGTAAAATAGTAAAAATAGCCTAGCCTAAAAGAAACCAAATTGCAAAGCTCTTCCAACTCCTTCCATCACACTCACGAAGGTACACTAGATCATGAGTTTACTAAGAAGAAATCTAGTTTTGATGTTGATGTTGATACCAATACCAATGCAAATTCCAACATCAATACCAATGCAAACGCCAATCGATGAAACAAAACAAAGATGAAAACAGCCCAAAACTAGAGAAAAGAGAAATAGCAAAAAACCAAGAAAAGTTGAGGCGTAACCAAATTGTATTTCTTATTCCATTCAATAAAGGCTTAATTGGATTAATAGTCTTTGTGGTGATAGGGTAGTCAGAAGATAGTTCGTGTTAAAAAAAATTGAATTTAGGCCTAAAATTGAAAATTTGGTCAACTTTCCGTTAATTGTTGCACATGAGCCTCACATATGAGGCTAAAAAGATAAATTTAGCCTCACATATAAACCTCACATGCTAACAATTAACGGAGAGGTCAGTTCTATCCTCATATGTGTGGCTCACGTATTAATCATTAAGGGAGAGTTGACGAAATTTTCAATTTTGAATCTACATCCTAACATACGTCACCACAAGAACTCAAATCTTAATTTTTTTTAGGCTTTTTTTATTAGCACTCCACATAATGTTGAATGCACCCCACATTAAAATTTAATATTAAGTGGCTTATGTAACTTACTATGCAATGATAATTTCGACCTTATGAGGTTTAAAGAAAATAAGAAATTTCTAAATACACCCCA
>JAOTRO020181160.1:0-11322 GCA_028566515.2 Pyracantha coccinea | reverse complement strand
TATTCAACTCCGTCTACCTCAAGTCTTCCCTTGTAGAATACAAAGAGAAAATAGTTAACAGGAGGTCTCTCAAATTGAGATTTGGATCCCATCCGGATTTAAATTGTGAGATTTAAGGATTTTTACATTTTAGTCATTTATCGTGCATTGTGCGGTAAAAAATCATTTGATTTTTTGTACTTAAAATTAAACACAAATAGTACCTAACGAAAACTGGCTGCACGATGTACGGATAGGAGGTGAAAATCCCCACACAATGCATACAGAGAGGATCCTCTTCCCTCAAAGTGGCCTCCCCTGTTGGTCCGTCAATTTCGACTTCGATCAATTTGGTTCTTTTGTTTAGATTTCGTCAATTATGTTATTAGTGTGCTAACGTGGCACAAATCATTTCTTGATTTCCTTTTCAATTAAATAATTATTTGGCAAGGATTTTATTACACGTTTTATGCATTCTTAAACATAAATTAAAAACAATAATTCAATGATATCACATCATATAGATTAAAGAGTTAATCATGGACTTAATTGATTAAATTACGAGCCACACAATTTAGTCGAAAGGTCGAGGCAGTGGGAGTCTTTTTGGGATCATCTTAATTTCTTTTTTCTTCATAAACTATCTTAAATATATACATCATAATAGAAACCTAATACTAAAGAATTAGCCCTTTAGTACTATGATTTAGTGCTATTTCTCTTTAACATAAATAATATTGTTTGTTCAAAAGATAAAATACTAAAGGATTACCCTTACCGTAAATAATATCGTTTATTCAAAATATAAAATACTAAAGTATTATGGGAGTCACAAAAACAGGGTAATAGAAGAATACAACTCCAAGAATAATAAGAGGAAGGAGGCATGCAAGCCCCATTTAATTAAATCTGAAAAAAAATAAAACCGAAAACAAAACATATACAAGCGTCAAATCATATCCTCATTTTAATATCAACCAATTCACATAACTCAAATTATATAATCTATGATCATCCTTATATTTAAGTTCAACAATTAAATTTAATTAAATGACATACTTGAAGAAGAATAAAGATTTCTGTCTCTAGTCAGGATCAAATTTTTCACCAGAGCATTGTCCAAAGTATTTCCCCTTGTGAAAGCATGCTCAATAATCCAAATAAAAATGCAAAAGCTGTTTGGGCTGAGGTACTGTTTATTTTTTTCTTTAAACGAAGGCCCAAAGTTTTTTAGGTTGGTAAGTGGATATTGGCCCAACATCATGTTTTTTAAAACAAGTAATACTACCAACATTAAAAGGGAATGGTGGACTTAACCTTACAATAAACTAACAGTGATGTAGTTCAAATTCGTTTTTTGCGAGAATTGAACCTAAGACCTCTCACTAACAAGTGAAGAAGAATATCACTAAACCACAGTACTAAGTGGCAACCTTATTTTTTAGTTCAAACAGTTAGATTGTTTTTTATTTCTAGAAAAAGTTGCAGACGTGTCAGGTTGGCTAGAGCGCACAATGTACTCTTCTTCTACGCCTAACTCTTTTCTGCTGAAATGAATTTAGTGCAAAATATTGTTTATAAATAAAAAAATGAAAGGGTAAGCCGTGGTTTCGCATGGAACCAAAATAATGTGAGAGACTCGGATTTTACTTACTGTTGGCATGAGAGCCGCGTAAAATCCAATCCAAATGCGTTGGACTTTCCACAAAGACAGCGGCGGCAAGAAAAAGGCACAATATTTGATTCGATTTGAAAGGTCCCATTGGTTTAATGCAATGCAGGTGCCGGCATGCCGCATTATCTATCTACTTTATCAATACAATTACAAACCCACCGGAACACTCATAATTTCTTTATACTATATTAATATATATACATATATATGTATGACATGTTCCTTCCAACTCATTGTTCTTCTTGTTCATAAATTCTTCCTTTCGTTAATCTTTGCTTATTAACATATGGAATTTGAATATTTGGAGCAACCCATCTTAAGAGAAACCCAATACTCCCCTTCCCCAACAGCAATCATCAGCAGCACTGGTACGACATCAGCTTCTTCTGATCATCAATCATCAGATTCATCATCTTATGACGACTGCAACCGCGGCGGAGAATCGTCATTCTGTGCAACACTTGAGATGAAGGAGGTGCCAAAGAGCGAGTCCCCGCAGCTAAGGCTGTCTTGGCTACGCTTTCAAGTCATCGGTGCCGCTGCAGAATTCGATTCTCCTTTCGGGAAACGAAGACTCACCTACGCCGATCACACTGCCTCCGGACGCTCTCTTCTCTACGTCGAAAACTTCATCGTCAATAATGTCCTTCCCTTTTACGGTACGTATATATACTCTGTATTTTATCAAATGTTACGAGTAGTTGGTTAATCTCAAGAACAAATCTACTAATGAACGTGTGTGTTAACATGCATGTTAAAGGGAATACTCACACCTGTGACAGCTTCGTCGGAAACCGGACAATGAAAATGGTGGGAGAAGCAGTCAAGTACTTGAAGAAATGCTTAGGGGCTGGGGCAGATGATGCACTCTTGCTGTGCGGCCAAGGCACTACCTCAGCAATCAAAAGGCTCCAAGAAGTGATGGGCATTGCCGTGCCATCAACCCTAAGAGATAGAATGCTGGGCAGTGATTTACTAAGCATGGAAGAGAGGTGGTTGGTTTTCGTCGGCCCTTACGAGCACCACTCGAACCTCCTCTCGTGGCGGCAAAGCTTAGCTCAAGTGATCGAGATCGGTCTAGACGAGGATGGCTTATTGGACATGGAGGCTCTTAGACTACAACTCGAGTCGTACAAGTACGCCAACCGCCCCATTTTGGGTTCCTTCTCGGCTTGTAGCAATGTGACCGGGATTTATTCGGATACACGAGCAATCGCTCGACTTCTTCATCAATATGGCGGCTTTGCATGCTTTGATTTCGCAGCAAGGTAAACCGACTACACCCCACTGCTCCTTTTCTTTCATCTTGTTTTTGCATACAAGCGACATCAGGAGAAATGAATCGATCGCAGAAGAACCTCAATGCCTTTGTTAAATAGATAAAGTCAAATTCAAGTAGAACCTTTGGACATTACAACTAAAAACTGCAAAAAAATTTATTTTTATGATTTTTTATCAACTAGTTTGGTATACTGCTACTTGTTCTTATTTAATTAAATTGAACAAAAAATTGGTCAAATTAATTGAATTAATTCTGTTCTTAATTAATTAAATTGAAAAAAAAAATTGGTTAAATTAAATGGAACAAAAAATTGGTCAAATTAATTAAATTAATTTTGTTCGTATACAAGCGATGTTGGTAACTTGGTATACTGCTACTTTTGTTATTTATTGATTTGGTGTGCGATAAATAAATACAGTGGGCCGTACGTGGAAATTGAGATGAGGAGTGGACAGATGGACGGGTACGATGGTATTTTCCTGAGCCCACACAAGTTTGTAGGTGGGCCCGGAACCCCGGGCATGCTTGTGGTGAGCAAGGCACTGTATCAGCTCGGGTCTTTTCCCCCGTCAACTTGTGGAGGTGGGACTGTTGCTTACGTCAATGGCTTCAATCCTAAGGTATTCCCTAATCCGAGTCGGGATCCTTGCTGGATCTTCTTCGTACGATCATAAATTACTTTTAATATTTTTATTTAAAAATAAATATAATCAATACTTGATAAAAATTGACTGTACGATGTACAATAAACGTACACGATTCATGAATTTTTAGGATCTTCACCAAAATAATTCGGAAAGGATCCTGTTGGCCCTAATCCTAGTAATAATCTTGGGTTTTGCCAAGAGTAGGATTAATTGTCAATGTGATCCGGTTCTAGATTCATAGCATCTGACTTGGCCGCCATCTTGACACCACAAAAACAAAGCAATGTCCTTCTGCCGCTTTATGATTGTTTAATTTTATAATATGTCAATAATTTACATATACGTCTTAATTAATGTTACTGATAATTGGAGCATTGATTCATGTAACATGTTGTTGGCCCGAATTTGTCACAATGTAGAGCAACAGTCCTATTAGGTAACATCGTTAGAACTTTCATCCAAAATAAAAGGTTAAAAGGGAAAACTAAGAACATGAGTTCGAACGGAGTTACAGGAAAAAAATCATCGCTCCACGTTGTGACAAGTTCAAGTACTAATACTCACAAATTTTTAATTCAGTCTAATTGGGTTAAAATCCAAAGACCAATAGTCCAATTTTCTCTTAATACATTCATACATTATCAATGACAATCATTATTAACAAAAATTAAAAAAAGAAATGTTCTGTTCAAGCATCTATTAAATCAATTCTATCATTTATGTGACCATTCAAAAGAGATTTGAACTCGAGACTTTCTTTAACAGAACGGTTTAATGGCAACTAATATCACATATGTTGCAGTTTTATCATATATGAAAGTTCATATTTTATGTGACAAATGCAGGACACAGTGTACTTCGAGGACATAGAAGAGAGGGAAAATGGGGGTACTCCCCAAATCATCCAAACAATTAGGGCAGCCTTAGCTTTCTGGGTGAAGGAATACATTGGTTATCAAGTCATTGAAAAGCAA
Source organism: Pyracantha coccinea (assembly GCA_028566515.2). Classification (NCBI taxonomy): domain Eukaryota; kingdom Viridiplantae; phylum Streptophyta; class Magnoliopsida; order Rosales; family Rosaceae; genus Pyracantha; species Pyracantha coccinea. Next base: position 6,765 of record JAOTRO020181160.1, on the reverse strand, counting down.
GAGCATCTCCATGTTAAAAGGGCACTAGAGAGGCTTCTCCCTAACCAAAACATATGGATTTTAGGAAATACGAGTGCCGAAAGACTAGCGATTCTGTCTTTCCTCGTTTATTCTACGACCAATTGCTCCTCAACAGTTGCCACGAAAACAGATATTGGCAGAGAGGGAGCTGACCAAGGGCTCTACATGTGGGGAGAGACAGGAAACAGCAGAGGCAAGCCCCTTCATGGGGGCTTCGTCGCAGCTCTGCTCAACGATCTATTCGGTATTCAGGCTCGAGGTGGCTGCGCTTGTGCTGGACCCTATGGTCACAATCTCCTCAAAATTGATCACACGCTTTCACATGACTACAGATCTGCCATTCAGAAGGTAATTCCTAATCCCATTCATCTTCAACTTCTCCTACGACACTAAGTTTTCAATGCTCGGGTAATGTTCTCTTGCCAGACTTATAGCGACAGACTGTAAATCTAAACTGCACAACCTGATGTATGGTCAAAATACCCAATTCGGCAAACATAAGATTTACTTGTGATGTCATACAGTCCGAAACGAAACATTTTCTTACAATGTTCAACGTTTAACAGAGTTTAAGATTACTATGGGTTCTAAAAAAATTATGTACAGGGCTATCTCGGAGTGAAACCAGGGTGGACTAGAATCAGCTTTCCCTACTACATGTCAAACAATGAACTGGAGTTCATTTTAGCTGCGCTGGAGTTCATAGCTATGTATGGACAACGTTTTCTTCCTTTATATAACTTCAGTTTGAGAAGTGGAAGTTGGACTTGCAAGAAGAAGGCACTTCAAGACCTAATTGGGAAGACCAACTTCAACTTCAATGTTGATAGTTTGTCCACCCATGGAGACAATGCTACACGGGGAAAGTCATCTAAAGACGGAAACAATAAGCTGCTCACTAAATTTTCCTTATATCTAGAAACCGCTACAAACATTGCGAATTGCTTGCCCAAGTTTCCTCCTCAGCGTAGGCTTTTGGAAGACATAGACATCAACATGTTGTACTTCAGAGTCTAACAACAATTCTTTCATATATTTGTTAATTTTTATGATACGTAGCGTTTCTTTCTAATATAAACTGTGAACTTCATATTCGTTTAGCTAAATTACATTGATAGACCTTGAATTTTGACCACTACTGTATTTGATCCGTTCCAAAATGTCATCCACTTACTAAATCACACTTGAAACAAAACCACAAAGCCAAACCAGCGAACACACTTCATTACGATTGAAGTGAACCACGCAGGCCTATCCTAACCACCTAATCTTTACAATACTAAATCTGTCAACTTGAATCCTAGGTTAATGAGCAATAACATGTCATCATGTTTGGAATACCCACTTCCACATGATTGCACCACAATATTTTAGAGTCGTTGTAGCACATAGAGTGAGAGTTCAAATATTCTGGCCCCCAGTTTTCCTCTCATTTCAGTCCATTTTCATACTTCTAGTCCTAGTTTTTAAGAAACAGATCCCACATTTTAAAGATCCTTAAAAACCTTTACTAACAGAAAGAAGAGAATTTGATACCCACATGATGGCATAAGTAGTTTACAAATGGTGAGGTCTACAAGAAGATAAATACATATAACTGAATCCTCGCCCAATCACAACTATCATTTAAAAATGGTGAGGTTTACTAAAACAAAATTGAAAAATAAAAAACTCAATTCAGTGACCCCTCACCGATTCATAATTACAAATGGCAAGGAAAATTATAAAAAACCCCATAACATATTTTCCGATGATTCAAGAAAAAGTTAAATAGGTACCTTTGAAGAAAATCATATCTTTGAAGGAATAGACGGTGGCCAATTTTGGTAACCCTTCATAGAGAGGAAGGGTCAAGCTGCCATAAACATCCCTAGAAAGAGAGATAAAGAGTTAGTGAGAGAAAGTAAGATGAGGGAAGGAGATAGCTATGAAAATTTAGCCAATCCAGTGCAGCAAAGAGAGAAAAATAAGAGAAGTGAAAAAGAAAGAACTTCTCCGATGGGTTCTTTTTGTATTCTTTTGCCAAACATGGCCATTTTCCTAAACAACCTCATGGGTTTTCATTTTCATTCGGTTGAAGTTCTTCAAGTTGTAAACTAGTTTAAATTGTTGGACTGATTATGGCTGCAATCAGTTCACCCCACCAGAGACATCGGGTGAGCAAGCATACGTTTTTCTTCATCTTTCTTTTTCCACAGTTTTTTTTTAATAATTACTGTGCAACCACAGGCTCAAGAGTCATCTCAAGAGCCATGGTACTAGAAACAATAAGTATACTCATGATATTTCAAATCTCAGGATAAACGAAATAGAAAATTATAAAATAACCCCCTGCAGCTTTAGTCTCATGTCAATTTGTTCCCAAAACTATGATTTAACCATTGTCACCCTTAAACTATGAACTAGAATCAAGTCAATCTTCCTTCCAAAAAACACAATGCTTGAGAAATTTCAAACCGCTGCACGGTCACCCTTAGGCTTAAACTAGTGTCAAGTCAATCTGCCTTCCAAAAACATGATGAGAAATTTTAAACTACTGTTCGGATGCTTGTAAGTTTCAAATGATGTCATCCTTGAACTCCCTATTCCAATAACACAAAAACAAACTTAATTTTCGTTTTGATTCCGGGGCGAGCCAAGGATGGCTCATCCTTCCTAGACATTTATACGTTGAAAACACCAAAACAATGCAATTCAAGGCAACGGTTGGCATACATTTACATTGGCTAGAAAACTCCAAAAAGATATATGATTCACTGACAATATCGTAGCATAGAATCACTACACACAAAGTATAAGGAGATTACAAGCGACGTTGAAATGAAGAAACAAAACACAAAACAGTCAGAGGTGGCAAGACACACCTTTATGTTGTTTATGCAAGATAGAAGATATCATCAGTCATAAGAAGAATGTAGTGCAAAATCCTCAAAGGGGCATTCCTAAAATCCAGTGGGGGCAACCTCAACTCCCGAATCCTACACTCCCCGACTGCGCAAGCTCTAACCCTGTTTGTATCCACCTTTCTAAATAGATACACCGGTCTGCCACCGAAAACTCTCCTGTCCCTCGAATCCGTTGCTGGGTTTTCCTTGGTCTTGAAAAGGGTCCATCCCAGTCCCGCCAAAGCCCGGGAAAACCCTTCCATTGTATCAATTCTGTCACCGGTGAGCCGCGAAAACAGCGACATTGAGCTGCAATTCCAATTGCTTTGACTGCCAACGTTATTTGCCTCACTGGGTTTGCAATCGGAGCGCACAAAAACCAGCTGGAAAAGGCCTTTGGCGAGCTTGACAAACGCGCGAAGATGGGAAATTGGGGCGGCGGAGAGACAGGGGAAGGGGAGGGGAACCGCGTCGTCCGGTAAAGACGTTGACGACAGCGACGATGAGGACCACGACGATGGAAATGAGGACGGCGATGCTGTAGAGGGAGATGAGGAGGAGGACGGCGGCGGAGGCGGGAAGGAGAGAATGATGTGGGAGAGAGATGGGGTTGGATGCAAGTCCATGCCCATGTCTCTGGCTATGGTGGCAAGTCTGTAAGTGTCAGTGACAATCTCTTTGGTTGGGAGGAATAGGAGAAATGGGGTTCTCGATTTGCTGCTGCTTCTGCTTCTTCCTCCGCCGCCCGTTTGTTTGTGACTGCCATTGTCGTCGTCGTCGTCGTCGTGATGTTGGGGAAGAAGGAGAGGGTTGTTGTTGATGGTTTCTCCAAACACAAGAGAGCGTACCAGCTTTAGTGGCAGCATCTTGCCTTTACTTTTTCTCTCACTCTTTCCGTCTCAACTCTTTATCTTCCACAAACCGGGTTACTTTTTACCACGGCAAATTTAGTAACTTGTCAAAAACAAATTACAAAAAAAAAATAAAAAATCAAATTCATGTCTTTTTTTTTAAGAATAATGTGATGTCCTTGTCCACATCTATGTGCATTATATGTTACTTTCACACCATCTTATAAAAGACGGAGTGAGATTATTTCTTCTCTAAATTCTCCTATCTTCAGTTCTTTCTCTCTCTTTTCTCTTTTTTTTCTTTTTCTATAAAAATGTCAATACAAAATGTTAATGTAACTTAATCGTGACCGTTCAAATAGAAAGGAAATGAAGAAAAGAAATTTGGAGGGAAGATCTCACTTCATAAATGACAAATCAATATAAGGTGGGTCTGATAATATATGCAGTACGTTTTTTTTTTCTTTTCCTCTTTTCCGATCGAATAGAGAATTTGTAAAACTCTCATAGCAACCTAATTTCTCCTTTCTCCATCCCAACGCACATGAACGTATCTGGAAGAGATTTGAAATCAAAGTTGGGGTACCATACAATTTATGTCAGGAATCTAAAGCGTTCGCCACAAAGATGAAAAACATGATGGAATGAGACCTGATCAAAACAACAAAACACAAGCTGAATGTTCTTACAAAGTAGGGGATATCATACAAATGTTTGACAAATTCTTCGTTTACTAAAACACAAGAAATGAATAAATAAGTAGGTTTCATGTTGAGAATAAGTGTTTCCTTTTCAATTATAACTTTTCATCAAACAGTTTAAAACTCTACTTATTCAAAGGTCTCGATTGCACGGACCAATGATGTAAAATCGACTACAAACAGGCACCAATCAAGAGTCATGTTTAGTAATGGCTCTTAACAGTAGCAGTGATCGTGGTTTTGTATGAGCCAGTATTATAACAACCATTATCTCTTAAAGATCCTATTGAATAGCCTATCAGGCATTTTTGGGTTGATCTCATTTGTGAGCCCTTCTAGGCTTGCAAAGTCTTCCTTGGCCCGATGAGCCCACCAAATAGAGATTTGGTAAAGACATACTTTGGAGCGGGACTGCGCCTAACGAGTAAAAGAGTATCGTGCCCACCAATAATGTTTGTTAAACATTATCTCCTTGTCTTTTTAATTTGAGCGGCAGAGAGAGCATCTTTAGTTTTAATCTCGGGCCTTTGGCCTCTGTTTCTAAACCCACCATTACCGTTGGTTGCTGGTCCCTTGTCCTTGGTACTTGCCTCCGGAGCGGTCCTCCTTCTGTTTCTATATGCCAATGCAGGCAACTGGATGATGCTTTCAACACTTCATGTGCAGACTGCAGTAGTTAGCAGAAGTGCCTTCAATCTCTCTCTCTCTCATCAACCATGAAAGGCATCTGCATTGATCTTTTTAAGAATTACAGGTACTCCCAGCCCTTCTTCTACTCTTCGTATGTCAAAGAGATTTGAAATCAAAGTTGGGACTCCATACATGTTGATGTCAATAATCAAAAGTATTTGCAACAAAGATGAAAAACATGATGGAATGAGATATGACCAAACAACAAAACACAAGCTTCCTAGTTATGGATTGTTCACTTACAAAGAATGGGAATGCAAAGTAGGGGATATCATGCAAATGCTTGACAGATTACTTGTTTACTAACGCACGAGAAATGAATAAATAAGTAGGTTTTATGTTGAGAATAAGTGTTTCATTTCCAATTTTAACAAGGTAAGTGGTGGCGGGGCTGCCAATGATGATGGTGTGTGGCAATAGCAACAATGTTGATGGTGGTGAGTTGTGGTGGCGACGGAGGTGACAATGGTGGGTGGAGATGGCGATAGTGATGATGGTGGATTGTGATGGTTGTGGCGGTGACGATTATAACGGTAGGTGGTAGTGGCAGTAGCAGCGATGATAATGTTTGGGGGATGTGGCGATAGTGATAATTGTGGATGGTGGTGGTGCGGCAGTGAAAATGGTAGGTGGTGGTGGTAATGGCAGCAAAAAATGATGATGTGTGGAAGTGGCAACAGTGATGGTGATGATGATGATGGTGGGTGGTGGTAACAATGACAATGAAGATGGTAGGTTGTGATGGTGGCAGTGATGATGGGGGGCGGGCGGCGGTGGCAACGCTGGTGATGATTATAGGTGCATGAGTTGGCGGTGGTTGTTGTATGTAAGAAACAATTACGCTAGTATCTCCACGACTAAGAAAGGAAACAACAAGTGGGACCTTGTCACATTGGAATGGTGTGAGTCAAAGGCTCTTTGATGTCGAGTTAGACTTAACTTTAAGAAAATGAATCTCAAGTTATGAGATTCTTAGCCAAGGAACGGTTAGTTTCACATGGAAATGAACATGCATTTCTATAAAGTTGGGCATGGGCTTGAAAATGATTCGTTAGGGCACACGTGACGCTCTCTAAGTGGTTGGTCTGATTCCATGTTTCCCACACATTGAGCAAACAACTGTTGACCATGGGAGACGCGGTGGGGGCAATGTTAACCCTAAAAATTGCTTAGTCTATGTAGCACGCATGCCAAATAACTAATAAACTAATTACGTTATTCGGTTGAATGTGGGGCATGCCATCATCCTCCTTATTATAGTCCTCTTAAAATCAATAGCATTTCGTCAGCATACATCATATCTTTTCACCTTTGTAGTCCTGTGCATGGTAAGTACTATCGCCCCAATCATAGCTATTAATAAAACAAGATTAGGAACCAAAAACCAGGAGGAATGGTAGGTTTGAAGAGCAACTCCAACGTATCAAGGCCCCCTAGGGCAACTTCCTATTGAATAGCCTCAAGTGAACAGTAACTGCATTTAATGAACAGTAATTTCATTTTGCATCTCCACTCCTACACTGAATAGCAATGGTAATATGCAATAAAATATTAGTATTTTTTATTTTATAAAATAATAAAAAATAATTTTATTTCAAATTTCAGATATGATTTTTA
>JAOTRO020181149.1:0-11323 GCA_028566515.2 Pyracantha coccinea | reverse complement strand
GCTTGCTCGTTGGTTGATTGTGTGATACGCCCATAGGGCTCCGGGAAGTTCGTTTGGCCATTTTCCTTGCTTGTCTGTGAGAGGTTTCTTGAGGCAGTCCGGGATTGTTTTTTAGGACACCTCTGCTTGTCCGTTGCCTTGGGGATATTTAGGTATGGACATGTGCTGCTTGATGCCATGTTTTTGGAAGAACTTCGCCAAGTCTTTGCCTACGCATTGCGGGCCACTGTTGGTGATGATAAATTGTGGGATGCCAAATCAGCAAATGATGTTCCTCCATATGAAGTGCACTATGTCTGATTGAGTAGTGGTGGTCATGGGCTCGGCTTCTATCCACTTGGGGACGTAGTCGGCAGCCACGATCATTATGCCCCTGATCCCTGTAGCGGACGACATGGGCCCTACCAGGTTGATTGCCCACTGCATGAATGGCCATGGGCTTGTATGCGGGTGGAGCTTGCTGGCAGATAGTGTGGGTACATGCTTGAAATGTTAGTAGCTTGCACTTTTGAACAAATTCCTTAGTGTCTTGATGCACAGTAGGCCAGTATTAGTCGGTGTTGAATACCTTATGTGCTAAGGATCAGCCTCCTTAGTAGTTTCCACAAACATCTTCATGGATCGAGCTCAGAACTTTCAAGTCATCGGGAGACGCTAGGCAGCGAAGATATGGGCCTGAAAAGGATATTCGGACTAGAATGCTGTTCCACATGTAGTAGTGTACCACCTTTATTTGGAGCTTCATAGCTTCTAATCTTTCTGTAGAGAGTGTTCTATTGACTAGGTAGTCGATGAAGAGATCTTGCCATCTTGGGGTTGTATTGACTTGTAACACCTTAACTACTGGTGTTTCTTCTATGCTCGGCTTTCCTAAATACTCGATCAGGATGGAGCATCTGAACTGGTAGTCCAAAGCAGAGCCTAAGGTTACCAGGGCATCTGCGTGAGGGTTGTCTGCCCGTGGCATTTGTGTGAGGGTGTAATTCTGAAACGCCTCAAGTTGCTTTCATAACTTCTCGAGGTATAATGTCATCCTTGGATGCTATGCTGCATACTCTCTGGTAGTCTGGCTTGTGATGAGCTGAGAATCATAATGGATTGTGAGCTTCTTGATTGCCAGATCTTATGCCATTCAAAGAGCTGCCAATTGGCCTCGTAGTCTGCTTTGTTGTTTGATGCCTTGAAGCTTAGAGTGATTGCATGCTCGAGCATTAAGCCATCTGGGGTGATGAGAACCAAGCTTACTCCAGAACCCTTGTAGTTGGATGAACCGTCAAAGTGCAGGTGCCAAAAGTCTTTGTCAGAAAGGGCTTGTGCGGCCAGGGCATGCTCGGCTGCTTTGGGGACTTTTTTAGGCTGTGTTGTTGCATCTTTAGGCCGAGAGTGAACTCTGCTATGAAGTATGCCAACGCCCGAGTATTGTCGTGCGGGGTTGGTAAACTAAGCTGCATTGGCCGAGGTCCAATGCTTACTTTATCACTAGTTTAGAAATGTCTGGACCATGTATTATAGATCTTAGGGGATACTGAGTCATGATAACGACCGTATGGGCCTGAATGTATGGTATGAGCTTCAAAGCTACAACAATTAGCGCCAAAATTAGCTTTTCAATATTCGGGTATCTTGTTTATGCATCGAGGAGAGCTTTAGAAGTGTATAATACTAGCAGTTGGGCCCCCAGCTCTTCTAGTATAAGGGCAGAGCTTACTACTATATATGAGACTGCCAAGTAGATGTATAATTCCTCGACTATTTCTAGATTAGATTGTAGCAAAGGGGATGTCAAATATCTCTTCAAGTCTTGAAATGTTTTCTCACACTCGTCGTCCTATTTATCTCTTTGTGTATTCTTGATGGCCTTGATAAAGGGCTTGCATCAATTGGTTGAGCGAGAGAGGAAACTGCTGAGCATGGTTGGGCTTAGTCATGTACCGATTCAAGCCGTCTTCTTCGGCTGCTCGGAATCAAGAATGATGTATTCGGCGTCCTCTTCTGGATTCCATCCTTTTTCTTCTGTCGGCGTGTCCTCTTGAATGCCATCATCTTAGTCCGCCTTTCAAACTTTAGTAGCTTCTACGAGGGTGAAAGGCTTTTTCTTTGACTTTTTCAGCATTTGCACTATGCATCAACAGGATATGACCTGGTCAGACTTGATCTCTCCGACTGTTCCTCCCGGGATGCAGAATCAGATTTTCTGGTACTCGACGGAGGTTACGGTGCCCAGTTTCACTAGCCAAGGCCTTCCCAGAATCCCGTTATAGGGAGATATGTTGCTAACAATAATGAGTGTCTACTTTGAGACTATTGGTGATGTTCTTACATCAAGTGTTATGCTACCAATAGCAGTTGAGGTGTATCTGTTGAATTTGGTGAATACCTCAGTTGGACGTATTATCTTGATTTCCAAGCCCATCTTTTGAAAGATGGACAGCTGAAGTAGATTTACTGTGTTACCGTTGTCCATTATCACTATGTCGATTATAGCGTATGCTAGTTGAACGGACAGTACCAGAGCATCCTCGTGTGGGAAGTCAACTCCATCAACATCCTGCTCAGTGAAACAAACAATGGGTCCAAGTTTGGCGTCAACTGCCTGAACTTGGGAGATCGCTATAGCTTGCTGTATCTTCCTCTTCTTGGAGTTGTTTGTGGCCTCCAAGTGTTTGGACTCAGTGAAGATGTCGTTGATTGTAATGGTCTTGACATGCGGCTCCTCATCTACATCTGCGTTCCTCCTAGGATGTGCAGCTGGCTTGTCCAGGTATCTGTTGCATTTAGCCTCATTCACCAGCTTGTCTAGGTATAACAATTGTTGGAGGTGTCTCATTTGAGTTGTCTTGGCAGCTTGAACCAAGGCTCACTCTTGAGGTCACGGAGGATCTGGTTGATCAGGATCGAGAACTTGGTATAGTTTTTGGCGGCCTAACCTCCTTTTATCGAGGATCGGTCTCTGCGCTTGGCCCCCTGCCTGCTTCGGTCGTTGGACTGTTGCTTATCCACCTTATTATGAGCTGTCTCAAACTCCTTCTGAGCTTGCTCAGGTGCCTTGTTCATTCGTCGAGTCTCATCCCAAACGCATGCTTCTCCGCTAGAGCGAATGACTTTGCGAGAGTCAAGTTTTCTTTTTTGGAAGGCTGTGTTAGCGATCGAGTCATTACAGCCGACTATCTTCGCCTTATCTGCCTTCAACCTCTTACCATAGTCGCAGAGTGAATTCTTTGGATTATTCTTGATGTTGAAGAAATGATCAGACTTCTTCTTGATCGAGCAATAGGATGAGTATTCCTTAGTGAAAACTATGGAAAGCTTGTCGAAACTCTAGATGGACTACGGAGGCAGGGTCTGGAACTCATCTTACGCCTCGCCTTGCAAAGTAGTGGCGAATATCTTGCACATTGAAACGTCATTGGCTATGTAGAGGTTCATCGCACTGCGATAGTGTTTCAAGTGCCTTTCTGAGTTTCTGTCCACCTTAAATAGGGTAAAATACGGCGTATTAAACTTACATAGGGGCTCAGTCTGCACGGACGAGATTTGCCTATGTGTGCCATGTCTCTGCGAAAGAGTCTCGTCCATAGTCTTAATGTATTCAACTTTGCATAATCGCTCAACTAGGAACCTCTTTACTTCTTCCTGAATTTGCCTCTACCAGGAAAGTGGGGCTTCCAACTGCCTCCGATCATGACCTGCTGGTTTTAACTACTCTTCCCTATGGTAGGCTCTTCTATGTCACGGTTGCGATGCATACATTCCTGAAATACGAACGGATTACTTGTAGGTTACTAGTTGAACTTGAGCCAAACTGAATGATTGCTTCCCTCTGTCCATCATACTGCCTGCTCTGATGTGAGGTGGATAATGCTAATTACGAGACTAGCCGTTAATGTATGCTTGTCTGGGGACCTAACCGAGAGTGCGTGTGAACACTCTTCCACGTGCTAAGACGAGAGTATACGCTATCTCGGGGACCTATGTGAGAGTGTAGATTACTAGAATGTTCAATTCGTGGCTGGTCGAAGGGCTGCTTGTCGGGATGCTGCTAGAGAGAAATGTCATCGCTTACCCTTGTCCTACTTCGGGACACTTCGTGTGGGGCATGCTGCATCTTGGTACGCTGCATAAGCTGATTTACCATGGCAATCTGTTGTGCGAGGGCGCTTGTCAGTTGGGCAACCTGTCAAGATAGGTGTTGTTCGCCATTTGGAGTAAAAGAGCTGGGACGATATACGTTGCTTGAGTAGTGGAAATGTAATTGACTCCGGGTTCAAAGCTTGAGCCATGATGGGTCAAATTTGTAGTAAGGTGGGGTGAAAATACCCTTGGTTTAACCGTTGACCTTGGAATCTAGATCTCGGCTGGTTGAACATGTTTGGGACCATGTTGAACCGTCTGGAGGGTTGCGAGAGCAGGTTGGGCATATGGGCGCTGGGCCACCTCAATTTTTCCTACTTGGTCTTGAGCTGAATGTGCATTAGGCTCGAGCTGGGCTGTATCTTTTGTCTTGGTTGTCATGGCTTAGGTTGCCTTGGTCTGGGAAGCTCGCGTCCAAGGGAAGGTAATAGGCACCAAGGGCTGCTGGTGAGGACGAGTAGCTACTTGAGCCTGCGTCTGTTAGCTGCTTACTCCATGGGCCTCCTACCCTAGGGTTTCCTCGCGTTGAGTAGAAGCTGCCCCGTGGGCTGCTACAGCGGCGGCTGCCGCTACTAGCATGGGCACAGTACCTCATGATGGCAAAGGTACGGTCCTTGCTGTGGTGAGCCTTGAGGAGTGACAGTGTGGAGCCATGTCGCGATCTCCATCGATTGGTCCATGTTCTTCAACGTAGGGGATCCCATTGGTTGTAGTTTCTGAATTCCTTGCAATCGTAGTTGTGGATTTACGAACAAAGGAAGTTAAAAGCGAGAGTTCTTCGAGTCTTCAGATCAGAGCTCTCACTGAAAGCACCAATTTGTGGATGCAAATTTTTCGCCTTCCTTTGATTGACGAATCTGCACTTGCAAAATAATAACACCTAAGATAAGGCCAAAAGACCCATGCACTTATGATGATTGGGGGGGGGGGAGCTTTGGCCGAAGAACATTCGATGCCAAAGGAAGAATTCTAGAAAGAATGTGTTTAGACGATTACGGGTAGCAAAAGCCTCCTTAATTTTAGAAATAAATGGAGTATTTATAGGAGAAAATGAGGAAGTGGGCCGACCCTCTAGGGTTTAGGGTGGCCGGCCCTAGGGTGAATTTTGGGTGGAATATTCCAAGATATTTGTGTAAATAAAATCTTGGAGTAATTAGGTAAATATCCTAAATAAATAGAATTAGGATAACTTACTTGAATGAGGTATTCTCTGATTAGAAATGTATTTATGATAAAAATAAGAGGTTATTCTGTCATAAATACCTTTGACTTTTCCTACAGGCAGGGGTGCCTTGAGCAGCCGTTGATCTCTGTCTGCTTTACCTCAGCTGCACGTGGTGAATGAGGCTACTCCCTGCTCATTTAATAGGGGCAGTCTTGTCTTTCTTAGAAAATAATCCACGTGTCAGCTCCATGATTTTTGGAATTATTTTTAGCTCCACAGAGGGTATCAAACCTCACAATGTTCCTTGACGGAATACTCAAGTCCAAGGGTGGTGAAATTTTCTATTAAATCCAACAGATTCAATGGCGTATACTGTATGTGATGATCATTGTCCGTAAGCTCTTCCGGGATATTTATCACCTCCCTTTGATAAGAGAATATTCCCAATGAGTATTATATCACCTCATTCTCTCTTAGAGTGACTCTATGTTTGCAAGATCGTATTTTGTCGTTACTCCAAACTTGAAACCCATCACCTGCTAGGAAAATGAAGGATCAAGTTAGAGGATCCATTACAATATGTATTTTGATGGAAGTATTGTGGTAAAAGGCTTGTCCATAAGAGTCAGTAGAGGTTGTCGGCATCAAGAACAAGGGATTTGAACAACTTAGTAGAAGCAATGACTGAGGTGAACTTAGTTTCATATGTGAAGACACCCATTATGCTGGCTATTACGAGCTGAGAAATTAAACTACCCTTCTTGGAGATTCTTGCTTAATTAACCTAAAAACAAAATAAAATTGAAATACGAAATTTAATTTGACAATCTATATGTGCAGTAATAACAGTTTATTCAGTTGTAACCAAATTAAGCTCTCCAACATTTTCCCCCCTTATTAATAAAAAAACTTTATTTTAGTCCTTGAAAAATATTTTAGATTGAAAAAAAATATATCAGTTTGAGACAAAAACATTCTGTAAGGTTAAAAACTAATTTTAGTCGCTTGATCCAATGTCCATGTCATCATACATTTAATCAACTGATATATTAATTTTTTTTATGCTAATTTGCCCTTTTCTTCCTAATTTTAATGTATTAATTACATTTTATCCTAATTTTCATTTTATTTATTATAATATATTTTTGTTAAAGACATTTAGTCAAACTAATATTTTTACATAATATACTCCAAAACACTTTGTGTTCTTCATTTAGGTATACTAATTCATTTAATATATTTTGGTATATCCATTTTGGTAAGACATTTAGATATATAAATTTATATAATAAATTTCGATACAGACATTTAGGTACATTAGTTCTTTTTAATGTATTTTGATACACTTGTGTATTTACATATTTTTCTTATGTGTCACTAATTTGTTTTAATGTTTTCCCGTTTAGGTACATTTACAAGGATACAACTAGAGGAAGTTAAACAAAATTAATGAGTTAAAATGTGTATATTAATAAATTTAATTAAATTTCAAAAGGTTTTATTTATTTATTTTAAACTAACGATATTATCTACACTAAGGGGTGGGGAAGTGGGGCTAAACCTCACAATGAGCCAATAATAATGTGGTTTAAAATCTCTTTTGTCGATAATCGAACCTAATACCTCTTATTTACAAGTGATAAATTTCTACATGTTTTGAGGATGAAAGTTCAAAAACCTCTTTTATTAATTTTGGACTTTCACGGCCAACCATTACAAAAACACATCAAATGAATCCTGTCGGTGGAAATGTGTTGAACCTTCTAACATCTAATTTAACAAAATATATCGTTTGACAAAAAAAAAAAAAATCAAATGAATTGAAAATTCAAATTAAAATGTAAAGAGTTAAAGACCATCCAGAACCCGAACATTTTGTCTAGTACAGAGTCTAAAAGCAAGTGTTGAAAACAATTCGGCCCCGAGTGCTTTCTTTGACAGTTCAGGACATATCTGATAGAATTTTAGTACCAACTTGGATAAACTGGTAGACAAACAAGAAGGACCGCCATCGAAGCACGGCATCAGACTCTTAGTTGTGATCTATAAATACCACTCTCAGCATTCTTTCCTCTGCAGCATCAGACTTTTCTTTGTTCAGTTTCCTTATCCAAAGTTCATCATGGGTGTTTTTACATATGAAACCGAGTTCAGCTCTGCCATCCCTGCACCTAGATTGTTTAAGGCTTTTATCCTCGATGGCGATAACCTCATCCCGAAGATTGCTCCACAAGCAATCAAAAGCGCTGAAATCGTTGAAGGTGATGGAGGTGTTGGAACCATTAAGAAAATTACCTTTGGTGAAGGTTAGCTAGACAACCCTCAATATTCTCTCCCTCTGTTCATATGTTTTAAACTTGAATGAACGCAAAGTTATTAATAAGACTTTTTTTGTGTACTGATTTATGTTTTAATTCATTTGCAGGCAACCAATACGGGTATGTTAAGCACAGGGTCGATGGGATTGACAAAGACAACTTTACATACAGTTACTCTATGATTGAAGGAGATGCATTGTCTGACAAGATTGAGAAGATCGCTTATGAGACCAAATTGACCGCATCTCCTGATGGAGGATCCATCATCAAAACCACCAGTCATTACCATACCAAGGGTGGTGTTGAGATCAAGGAAGAGCATGTTAAGGCTGGCAAAGAGAAAGCTTCCGGTCTCTTCAAGCTTCTTGAAGCCTACCTCGTGTCCGACCCTAATGCCTACAACTAAATTTGATGTTATGCATATTTGTAATTTGTGTGTTACCTTTGTTGTCTTCTTGACATAAGTTCTGGTTTTTTATGTTTTTGTTTTTCATTCAGTGATGTTTTAGTTGGAATAAAAACTAAGGGTATTGATACCTTTGTTTCAATAAAATCACTATAATAATAAAAAGTTTAATGTCCAAACTAACAATACGATGATAAAAGATATAGGGGAACGGATCCCCTCTTGAGCAAATCACACGGATAGTTGAATTTTGATCCACCGGCTACAAACATGGGGTCTTTCTAAAAGTTATAATAATTGTAGTCGTTGGATCACAATCCAACGGCCCGTATGATTTGCTCAGGAGGGGATCTGTTTCCAAGATATAGAACCATATTCTTTATTACACTATCAACGTTGATTGTTATACCATGAACATCTTGTTACAGAATAAACATAAGTTATTACCTATTATTGTCATTCACTTTGAGCTACCATTTAATGGATGAGTCGTGCTAATGTCACCCACCAATCTTATTTTCTACACCCCCACCCAAACACAACCTTATATACCCACCCAACACTAAATGTTAAAAAGTAAAAATGCCCTTTTCTCTCACCCACCTGATTCTAAAAAATCTTGATGTGCCTTTTCTTTAATATGAAACAAATAAAATTAAACAAAAAACTGAAGGAAAACTCAAAGAAGCCAGCACTCGTCTCCACCTAACCAACGCGCTGACGACAAGCACCGCCCTTCTCTCCTAAGTTCCACACCGGACCATGAACAACCGATAATGACGGATTGAAATTCTTACTCTACTCTCTCACTCTCTCTATTTGTCTTCCCCTTTTCTCTCTTGCATCCACACCGATTCTTATCAAGAACAAGCGCACAAAGACAAGGCCTCGTCTTTGTCCTCATGAGATCTCCTTCCTCTAGTTGCTCTCTGTTGACTGTGTCGTTGAAATCAAGGAGATTGGCACGAAAAGTTCAAAGTCTGGAATAGTGGGCAAGCAATCTGGTGCATGATTGCAATTTTTCTTAGGCGAATTGATATTTTCTTGGTATTATTGAGTGTTCTTTGGTCTCTTTGTCAACAAAAATGGTTATGTGGGTGTTTGCTAGTGATGTTAAGAATTCTCTTTCATCACTTTTTTAATTTTTAGAACCTTGTTTTGTTTAGGTCTTCAAGGTCATTTTGTATGAGGGTAAATTTCAACAAATTTACATATTAAAGTGAGGAGGAAAATAAGATAATGGAATGGACATGACATCATTCTAAGACTATCTTCAACCCTTGGGTTAAACTTAAATTTTTTAACCCATAAAACTTAGGTTTTAACCTAGAAACAGTTTTCTGCTCAAACCCTTAAAGCATCCCCTATGGGGGCTTTATCCTCCATGAAACTACTACATTTGAAGTCTTAGTGAGAAATTTCATTACCAATGAGCCGGAAAATAGGGCTAGATCCACCGCTTAGGCTAGCAACTTCCTACCTTAGGTAGCAAAAAATTAGGCTACATATACTCCCAAAAAGCTGGTTCCCACAAGAAAAGTAGCTACCCATGTAAGTCAAATTTTGTCACTCTTTCCCCACTTGCGAACACTCTCATTTTCTTCTTTTTATAGTTCTTTTTCTTTATATATTTTTGTTCCAAAGGTCCTCCTCCATTTTATTTTTATGTTTAATGCTTAAGACATAAAATGATATAAGATGTTCTACTAAAAGCTTACTTTTATTAATTTTCAAATAAAAAAACACTATATATTAAAATGACATTGGAAGTTTAGAGATGTAAATCGAAACATAAACAAACAACATACCTAAATTGGAAGAGCATTACAATTTAGTTATGAGATGAAATCTTATCTTGTCTGATTTCAAAGAAACAAACCAACGAATAAGATTGAGATAAGATAACCTAATCTAACAGCTCATAAGTGATAAAATCTAACTTTATCAGAATTTGAATTTTCATAGGTTGAAATGTTCATATATATTTTTTTCCAGATAACACTTTGTTTGGGCCCAAAATATTGTTTTGGGCCAAGTTTGGAGTTGTTCTTGGCCTCTTTTTCTAGAATTATCATGGGCCGTCCAATCCGATTGGCCGAATCTTATTACAAGAAGGATTGGTTTGGATAAATGTAAGGTAGTCAAGCCCTGGTATAACAAGGAATCTTAAAGATGAAGGCGCTCAGGATTAGGAAATGAATCTGGTTTATTGTAGAGCTTGGTTTGGAAACCCATTGAAACTAGAACTGGCCGAATCCTAATTCGAGTACATCTCTGGTTCGGCCAGGAGTAGGTTCGCTGCTATAAATACATGAGGTTGTGCTACGGGAGAGAGCCCCTCCAATTCAACACACAAACTACCCTGTACCAACTCTCACTCTACGCGAAACCTCTCAACAACCTTGAGATTTTTATTTTCTTTTTTCCGCCAACACATCTTCAGTTTGGATAAACAGCACTGTGAAGGCAATCGGCGACATCTTCAGTTTGGATAAATAGCACTGGAGCCGTAGAATCAGCCAATCAAGGAGCACATTCAGTTTGGATAAACAGCACTGTTTCTCGACCGACTGGTTATTTATCCAAGTCTCGGTCACTAAGGATTTTTCGAGTCCTTGTTCGAAGAGGTCATCTCCTCAGCCTTCCCGACGAAGTGAAGTGTGACTAGGTTACTAAATTCAGCACTCTGAGAGCCGAATTTGATATTGAACTTCATAGAATTAGTAGCCTTGTCTTCAGGCTCTAGAACCAGAAGGCCGAGACGTGTTCCTTCCTCGGCCGTAGTCAGCATGCTTAACACCACATCAACACATTTTACTCCCCGGCCGATGAGTTGGCACACCCCGCACACAATTGAATGACGTAGTTAGTTATTAATTGTTGTGTCTGCGTGCCATGTAAACTTGGTAGTTTTTAGGGTCAACAGGATCTTACAATACCTTTTGGATGGTTTCGGTTGTAATTGTATTATTTGGAAAACAGAGATTTTTTTCTCCCCTTTTAGTATAAATAAATGCAAACGATATGAGCAATAACACACATAATTCCTCAAGCACTTCTTTTCTCTCTGACCGATCTCCCTCACTAAATTCACATTACAACATGTTATCAACACGCTTCCATTGTTGTGCTAAGGAACATAAGGATTTTAGAGAATGATATAATACTACCAACATACATGCCCTTAGAACAATAGCAACAATGCAACAACTAAAGTATTATGTGTGTTGTCACTTAGTACTACCGTCTAGTGTTATTCATCTTCACTGGTAAGTGAGAGTTCTTAGGTTCAATTCTTGCCAA
>JAOTRO020181138.1:0-11323 GCA_028566515.2 Pyracantha coccinea | reverse complement strand
CAAAAGGAGGATTATTTGGAATATATTAACCTTCTGATTATTTCCAATTCAATTACCACAAAAAAGAATGAAAACTGTGATAGAGAAAGATTACCTGATGACGATTGATACTGAGAGGTACTAATCCGTATGCGTTTGCAGGGGATCTACCGTTCACCGCGGTGTTCTCTTGCGGTTGTGGGTGAGCGAGCTTACCAAATCCAGTTCAAGATCAAGGAAGAAGCTTCGTTCATATTCATATAGGGTTTTGCTTTTCATCAAGGCCTGGTTCGACTCTGTCGACTCTGTCCTCACTCCTCACACTAATATGATCAAATTACGTTCCGGTCCACCGAGATTGAGCCAAATTTCATTCAAGTCCTTATAGTTTCTTTTTCGTTGAAAAGCCCTAGTTACAATTGGTGCTAATTTTTCCGGTATAGTTGGTTATAATCAAGAAGGGAACTATCATTAGAAAAACTGGCGTTCTAAAACAGTGATTGCGCACGATTTCTTTATAGGATGTTGCTATCAATACTTATTTTTATTTCTTACACACAATTTTCAATATTTGACATTCAGAACGAATAAATGGAAAAAAATCAATGAAAAAGAATTAACAAGAGGGTTTGGAAAGTAAAAAGAGTGTGAATAGCACTATCTTCTTTATATTTTTCACTAAGAATTAGAGTATAATGATTTTTTGAAGTGAAAATAACTTCCCTCACAAGAATACTTCCTTTAGACAATCGACAATCTTTTGAACTTCTTTTGGGTGGCTTAGCTTAATTATCAAATTCCCACCTCCAAATTTTATAGTTTTCAAAGTGTAGGGAGGGGCATTGGAAAAAGAGCATAGTTTCTCGTCTAATAACCATTTCATTTTCATTTTTTAACTTTTGGTTTCAACTTTCAATTGTTTGCAAACGGAAAACTTGTTTAGTAACTTGCTTTCAATTTTAGTTTGAAAAAAAAACTGAAAAAAACTCAAGAAAGTGGTTAGCGGTTTTCATTTTTTTGAAAACTGAAAGTAATTGTCACTAAAAATAAAAACTGAAAAACAAAATTATTATCAAATAGTTCTAGCTAGAGCTTAGGAATAGCCCATTTGGACCTCTCTTTCTTCTCATTAAACGATTGATGCATAAGATTGATGCATAGCAAATCGAGCAAGTGATGTCCCCTCCCTCTTAAGAAGTAACAAAATTTTACTTGGCTTTTGTAGGCATAATACTAGTGAACTCAGCAGTCAGCAGCATGATTCGTTGAGGGTGCGAATCAGCGTATTCTTTCACACATCGCAGGGAGTGCAGGTATGAAACCTGATGCTTTTAACAAGCTGAATGTTTAAATAATAAGGTTTCCTCCAAACAAAAAGAAGACGAACAATGGCACTTTTCATCCTTGAAGTTAAACCCAACAGCTGAAATCTGATAAAATTCGAAACAATCAACTATCAAGTAGTTCTGTCCTGCTACACAACAGCATCGTGTTTCTCAGATTCACAAAGGATCACTTGATTAAATGCCAGATGGGAAATCAATCCTAGAAATCTAAAAGGGCAAGAAAACAAACACTCGTTCACACTCGAAATCCACTACATTTCAACACCATAACAAACATATTATCTACCCCTGCGACGTCGTAGCAGCCAACTGCTTCACTTTGGCTTGCAAAACTGCCCCGGCTTCATCAGCAATGCTCTTCTTTTTAGAAGCAACCTGCACATAACATTGAATTCCTGATTTCTTTCTAAATGGGTGCTAACAGCAATACAAAACGCAGAGCAAACTAGCAATCAAAGTTGAAGAAGTTTGCAACAAAGGACTTTTATACTTTAGGGAAACGATTCCCGCACAAGCGCTTTCTCTTTCTATACAAACCCTAAATGTTTTTCGATCAATTATCATTGACTTATTCAGGCGAGAAACAAACAGGAGGTGTGCAGAATGCGGAAATCACTTCCCTTTTGATATTCCGCCTTATTCGATTCATTCCTCAACCAACAAAATTAACATCTTTCCCCCTACAAGAGCTATTCAACTAAACTACAAGTGAAACGAAGCATACACAATCAAATCACCCAAACAAAATTTGAAAGCTAAACTGTTCCTAACTTCGTACCAATTAAGCTCCTAATTCAATTTAGTACATGAGTCCACAATGCGTAACAGAATAAAGTCCCAAACCCTAGCACCATCAAAATCAATGGAAACTACTCAATCGTGAAATATTAACTTTTTTGCAAGATTACATGTTAATTAATCTCTAATAATAATAATAAACGAAAAGTTGAACATACCTCGACAAGTTGGTCAAAATTAGATTTGAGCAAGCTGATCTTACGTTCGCAGTAATCTGTGGCCTGAGGCATGGTTTTCTCGATGAAGTAGCCGGTGCCAACGTCGACCAGGACTTGGTGGGCGTCGTGGAGGGTGCCGGGGACATAAAGCGACGCCGTAAGGGGGACGAGCATCTCCTTTCCCTGAGGGCGGAGGGAGAGGTCGTGGAGGGCGGAGGTGGCGATCTCGAGGCGGGCGGTGGCAGTGCGGATGTTGTTGAGGGAGTCCTGGAGAAGATTGACTTCCAACTCGGTTTGTTCTTTGACGGCCTTCAACTGCTCAGGGCTCAGCTTCTCCATCTCCGCTCTCACGTTCACGCTCACCGCCTTCTGCTTCTCCATCTCTCTCGATTGATTCTCTTAACACTCTCCCACACTCCAGAGACTTCCCTGTTTGTTCTCTCCCAACCCTGCGACTCTGCAATTTTATATTGATTACTTTATGTACCTATAAATAAGTAAGTTGGACACCATCATTGTCAAGTAGCCCCTATAGCTCAGTGGTAGAGCGTCAGTCTTGTAAACTGAAGGTCTGTAGTTCGATCCTGCATGGGGGCAACTTGCTTTTTTCTCATTGTTTTTTGCCCACTCGCCTTTTTTCTAGTCTACGTCTACAAGACAATGCTCAACAAAATATCTCACATCCTTGTCATGGGTTGGCCTTGGTTGCTTCTCTACCCAAATATCATGGACTTGGAGGCTCCTCAACACTCGTCGTCTCTCTCTCCCTCGTATAACATGCAAGTAACACAAGTATCCCACATCTACAAGTCTCCTCCCCCTCCTGTCCTCTTCTTATCTATCGTCTCTTAGACGTGGGCTTATTAGCAACATAGAAACAATTAACGCCGGAGCAGAAGAAATGCCCGCCGCAGCATCTCCGACTCTTCCTCTTCTTCCTCTCTATCCTGCTGCTACCGCTCCAAACGCTATAACCAGAAGCACCTCCCCAATCCGGTTCAGATCAGCTGCTACTTCGTCAAATGTCCTAACAACCACTAGATGCAGGGCCACCAGGGGAAGGCAGAGGAGGGCTGTTGTTTGCTGTTCTACTTCTAATAATACAAGTAAAGAAAATGCTAGCAGTTCAACTTGTAATATCACAGATTTTGATCTGTACGATCTCATGGGGATCGACAGCAGTTGCGACCGCTCACAGATCAAAACAGCCTATCGCAATCTGCAGAAGCGCTGCCATCCGGACATCGCTGGTCCAGCAGGACATGACATGGCCATCATCCTCAACGAAGCATATGCTCTTCTCTCTGATCCTAATTCACGTTCTGCTTATGACAAGGTACTCATTTCATTTACTCACAACTCCCTTGTTTAATTATGATAGAACAAAATTGACCAATGAACTGCCTGCAGGAGCAATCGAAAATCGCACAGCTTCGAGGATACACAGGGAAACCAATATACTCGGCATGGTTTGGTTCAGAGAGCGAAGAAAGGGCGGTTTTCGTGGATGAAGTGAAGTGCGTTGGATGCTTAAAATGCGCATTATGCGCTGAGAAAACATTTGCAATAGAATCAGTTTATGGAAGAGCCAGGGTTGTAGGACAGTGGGCTGACCCTGAATCCAAAATCCAAGAGGCCATCCTGGCTTGTCCTGTCGATTGCATCTCGTAAGTGTTTTCTCATTTCATTAATTTGCCCCTTGCATTTACATATAAGTATAAATTAATCCGGACGCTGTTATGCTAACCGTGAATGAATCTCTGACTAACTGTTCAATTAATACCTACACAGTATAGGATTAATCACTTGAACTAATTTAACATATATCATAGGATTGTGGAGAGGGAAAACCTAGCAGCTCTAGAGTTTCTAATGTCGAAGCAGCCACGAGGCAGTGTAAGAATAGGAATGGGGAATACAGCAGGCGAGCGCGTCGCCAACATCTTTGTTGATGTCAAAAAGTTTCAGAACAAATTCCAGGATGCAAAAGATAAAGCTTCTAAGTCGTCAACAGACCTACAAAGTGAAGCAAGACTATCAGCTATTCAAGCCATCAGATCAATCTCCAACTGGTTGTATTGGAAAACACCCTATTCCTCCTATTCAAATGCAGCAGGTGATAAATCCACTACTCCTCTCCTATTAATGGCCGGTAAATCCAAGGATCAGCCGAATATTGGCAAGCTCCGAGATGCAGCTGCTGCTAGGAAACAGGCAAGAAATCATCAGACCACAAGGCACCTCCAGAGCAGTTCGTCGAGTAACGAGGAGGACCACTATTGGATGCCATTAACCAATGCTCTTCCTGCAGCAGCAGCAGCATCAGCCTCATCAACCCAAAACAACTCCAACTCATCAACAACAACAGTTTCAGCCTCATCATTAGATGAATGGAGGCAAACGAATAATAATGCCATCGGTGATAATGGTTATAGATCACAAGTAGCACAAAGGAGGCCCAACCCCATTAGATGGTTGGCTCCGATGGTGCCAGCAACATTGATGGCTGCAGTTGTAGGTTTACAAGCAGGAGACAGGGTGGCTGTCAGTAATGGAGGAGGGATAAAGGAGCATATAGGTGGCTCTTTTGCGTTGGAGATAGTTAACAGTTCTTGGTTACAGATCCTATTGGTTGCCATTACTTGGTACATCATCGGCACGATCATTGTAGGAATTGCAGAAGCCTTTCAGAGCAAGAAAAGTTAGGAGGATTCATAAATCATACTTACAGTAGTTAATCATAAGAAAAGTGACAATTACATTGTTATATATATAATTAATTTAATTAATACGTAGGATTGTTATAAATTCTGTATGGGATTTCTTTGTCTAATGTAGTTTTGTTTCTCCCTTTTTCTTTGATCTGCAAAGTAGAATCACAAAAAAGGAAAGAAGTTGTACGTAGAATCCCGTTTCTGGAATCTGTTGAAATCTAATAGGAAGTTATATGTTTTTATTGTTCACGTGCTTTTAACTGTTGATATCTCTAGGAGTCTTGACCTCCAAGCCAAATCTTGCAGTAGTTTCCATTTTTATTTCCATGACACTACTTTGTGTGCAAAAACAAGGAATTTCCCTGCCAATTAATTAAGATAGCATCTCAAGGCCTGGATTGTAATAAATTTGGGTCACAAACATGTTGATCCTTGAACAATGTCCCTTTTGTTATGGGCAAAAGAGGTTTCCTATTCTATTTGGACGTAATTTAGAAAAGTATATAAGGATGTCTAATCAGCTTGTGATATGCGTATCCCCTTAGGTTCTATCTCTATATAAGTAAGCATCCATACGCGAGAGATTCAACAACGATCGACCAATACTAAGGGCTGGTTCGCGATGAGGAGAATATAAGATTGAGACTTGGGATAAAATGAAGAAGCATATGCGTTCAACCTTTTTAAACTCCAAATATAATCCGAGTGATCGTGACAGTGTGAGCAATTCAGCCCTTGGTGGTGTTTCCGCTACACAGGTTCAGAATGCAAAGTCAAATTCGAGTGCACATCCTTTCAAGGCTCATAACAGCCATAATGATACCGATACCAATAATGATAGCAATAGGAAAAGTAAAAGTAAAAGCTGTGGAGACAGTATGATCATGTACAAGTGGTCGGAACATCTTCTAAAGGATTTAATTGAAGAGATAGCGAAGCGGCTAAGCCTTAAAGATAGAGTAAGAATGGGGGCTGTGTGTCCATCTTGGAGCAGTACAGCATCAAACTGTTCAAAACAATTAACAAGAACAAGAAACAGCAGCCAGGAATTGGAATCTGTTCCCAAAATTCTAATTCCATGGGTGATAGAATCTCATTCTTCTCCATATTCAACAAAGGTGATGTGTAGTATGTACGATCCAAGTGAAAACAAAATCTACAACAACCTCAACAGGTTTGCACTATTTCCTGCACCAGTTGGTCCAAAAGATGACGACGCCCCTATTAGTAACCATGTTGTAAACTACCGGGGAATCCGGTGCTTAGGGTCTGTGGACGATTGGCTGATAATTTCGGACTGTGTAGCACAAAACCTGCAGATCTAATGACCTTGAGAGTGTCAAGATGAGGCTCTACTTGTTCCACCCAATGACAGGTGATCATGTTATGCTGCCAAGCCCAGGCCCAACCCCACCTCCAACTGCAAGTTCGCACCCGGGCCAACCCAAAAATAAATCATTCTTAAGACAGATGGTGGCCTGTTCAGTTCCCAGGAATACTAGTAACAATGCATGCATTGTGGCAGCAATTGCAGCAGACAGACGTATGCTGTTGTTTTGCAGGCCAACTGATGAGAAATGGACATGCCAGTTGAACAATAAAAGAATTTGTGAAATTCAATTCCATGACGATGGCAAGTTGTATGCATTAGAGATGGAAGATATTCGCCGTGTGGTTGTTTTTGATCCCCAAGAGGTTCTTGCAGATTCTGATCAAAGCACCGAATTCAAGCCCAAGAGATTAGATGTAACAGTGCCCGATCTTATTCCTTATGAAATGAATTCTTCGACAGCGTCCTTGTTCAGTTCCTCCAAAGGTGATATCATGCTCTTTTGGCGGGATGAGCCTTATACATTTATAGTGTTGAAGTTGAAGTTTGATGATGCAAATGGTCCACCCGAATGGGGAAAGATGAACGGCAGTCACTATCTCGAGGACGAGGTAATCTTTGTAGGCGACCGAGGAGGAAACACCACGGTTCCTAGGTCCAAGCTGGACAACTACTCACCAAACTCGGAGGAGTTTCTAGGATTGGGAGGTGGAAACTGCATCTATTTTCCTAGCGAGATAGATGTTCGCAAGATTTGTGTTTACAACGTAGCTCAAGGGACACTAGTCAAGTATCCTCCTACCCGGCGTGGACGAGGCGCCCTTAAACCACATCGGATAGCGGTTTGGTTTACACCCAAACCTGTCGTCAAAGACTATACAAGTACTGATCCTGCTCCTGTCGTCGAAGAATATCATCCAACTAGCACTGACGGTTATGACAACGAGGATGATGAAGATGCTACGATTTGTTTCACCAACAATTTCATGCTGTTACAATCTCTTCTTCCAGATTGAATAATATTCGTAATATATAGCTAGATACACTTACAGAACATGGAACTTTTTCATTTGTAATTGAGGATGGTATTTCTTGTTTAACTTGTGGTAACCTTAATATACTTTTGTTTAATTTTCTACCTTCATCAACAAGGTAATTAGCTACACACACACACACGCACACACACACATATATTTCTTTTACCACATGAAGTGAGGAATTACCAGTTTGTCAATATCATAGTGGCAATCAATCTTTCTGTTTAATTTATAGGCAAAAATTAACTACACACTATTTCATCAAACCATGAACATCTACTCCACTCTCCTATAATTGAGCGGCACTGATGACTAGTACGAAGAATAAGATAAAATTGCAAGGTTCAAAACATAATGACTAGCTCTCCTAAATTATTAAGATTGTTTAGTTATCGAACTAGATAAAAATAGATGACTAAATTCGGTAAAAGTATTACAAATCGTCTATTTATTTGTTACAATTGTTTGACTATACGAATCCCCTCCTCAACCTTAACGAAATCATGAATACCTACTTGTGTTCTTGGTTTTGACTTGGACTCTAATAAAAAGGAAAAAGCCTAATAAAATTTGCCCAAAAAAAAAACAAAAAATAGAGGCCGAAGCCCTAATCACATCGTCTCAATCGCGACCATCTCCCTTCTCCAGAATAACACAACCCCTTTCCCTGCAACTTCCACAGACTTCGCCGCCACCCCTTCTCTCAGAGAGACCAACCCAACTTCACAGGTACCCTTCTGATTTTCTTGTTCTACTATTTTTCCAGCTTTTTGGTCAGTATGTCTGTGTTAATCTGCTAAATGGGTTTACTTTTTGGTTGGTATTTAACTTAAAGTTTTGATTTTTAGTCAAGACCTGTGATCGTTGCCTCATTGGTTCGTCTGAAACTTTATACTATTAGCCAACTCCAATCATTACTTTTTTGGTTTTCTGCATGTTGGATGTCGTTAAACAAAATATCACGTCTTTTCGAATATTTATCAGTTGCTATATAATTGCTTAGCCTGAAAACTGCGCCGATAGTAATAGGATCGTTCCAGAATCTTTTTATTTTGAAAAACTTCCAAACATTCTATAAATATGGTAATGGTATATATTAGTTGTGATGATTATTTTATGAAATTATGAATAAGAGAGATCAATTTGTTAGTGTTTTTAATGCAACACTACTACTTGCTGCAATCATATTTTCAACATACCTGTGAAGGTACATGGGACCGTCGATAATCACAAGCAGTAGCAGCAGCAATAGTGATAGTGGTGACAATGTAAACAACAGGTGGTCCGACTATCTTCCAGAGGAATTAATTGAAGATATAGAAGCAGCAGCAGCAGCCGTCGATAATCACATTTAGTAAGGATGGGTGCTGTTTGTCGATCTTGGAGCAGTGCAGGATCAAAATCTTTAAAAGAATTAAGAACAAGAAGCAGCAGCAGCAGCCGGCAAATTCCATGGGTAATGGAATCTGATTTTTGTCCAGGGTCACGAGATGTGAACTGTAGAATCTACAGCCCAAGTGATAAGAGAAAGTACAAGTTCGCACCATTTCCGGCACCACCCCCAGGTGATCCAGTGCTTGGGCTCTGTGGATGAGTGGCTACTGGTTGCGGACCGCACATGGCACAGGCCTTGCAGGGCTAGTGGCGGTGAAAGTGCCAAGGTCAGGCTCTACTTGTTCAATCCAATGACAGGAGATCATGTTATGCTGCCATCTCAATCTGCCGACATCCATATGATCTCGCCTTTCATCTCACCCAAGGATTCATTCTTAGAAAAGATGGTGGCCTCTTCAGTTCCCGATACTGATCCTAATAATAATAATAATAGTTGCATTGTGGCAGCAATTACAGCAGGCCTGCCAACTGATGAGAAATGGACTTGCCAGAGATGGTACCACCAAAAATGTGGCGATCTTCTATTCCACGATGACGGGAAGTTGTACGCAATGGTGCAGGAAGATATCAGTTATCTAGTGGTTTTTGATCCCCAAGAGGTTCTCTCCTCCGAAAATGAGTACAGGGGAAAGACATTATTTGTAAGAGTTCCCGACGACATTCCTGGTGAAATGGAAGATGCGACAGCGTCCTTGTTCAGATCCACCAAAGGTGACATTGTGCTCTTCTGGCGGAGTGAAGTGGAAGATACGTATCTGATGTTGAAGTTGAAGTTTGGGGATCAAACTCGTGGAGCTGAATGGGTAAAGGTAAGCGGTAGTCATGATCTCAAGGACGAGGTAATCTTTCTAGGAGATGGAGGAAACACCTCGATTTCTATGTCAAAGCTAACCAACTCATCAATCTCGGAGTTGTTGAGCCTGAGAGGTGGAGGTGGAAACTGCATGTACTATGATGGCGAAGAGGTTGTCCGCCAGATTTGTGTTTATCACGTAGCCGAAGAGACACGAGTCAAATATTATTATTCGAGCAGGAAAAAGCCGTACCGCCTACTCGGCAGTGACGATGCACGGGCACCAGCCGTCGTCGAACCACAACGTAAACAGGTTTGGTTTACACCTAAACCCGTCGTCAAAGATTACAACAATTTCTCCAAGTTCGTATTCAGATAGCTAATTACATTACAGTGGATTGAATAAATTATTTTTTTCGTTCGAAGCTGCTTAAATTCTTGTTATTTTGATTTCTTCAAGAAGCTAGGAAAAGCTTATACAATTTTCTTTTATTCTTTCGTTCCAGTAAGGAGTAGGATTACATGACCTGACAGAGGTAAGTCGATCAGACTAAATTTCAAGCATCAACCATCCAAGGACTAGTCAAATACTTGAAGCAAATGCATTTGCCTACAACCTCTCATCTTAAAAACAACTTATTCTTCCCCAGTCCATAAAACAGTTTCATTAATGCCACAACGTAAAGAAAAATAAGATGTCCGTTAGCCGGGTTACACATTTCAAAGGTTCAATGGTTGAACCAATTTCAAATTACAAGATATTCCCCGAAATGAATTACATGTCTGCAGGGCTTAGTAGCGGTACTTGGTGGAGTAGTCCTTGGGAGCAATGACCAGACCGCGTCCCTTCCTTGCCCCACGGTACACCGTCTCAACAATGTCAATGAACTCTTGCTTGTCCTTGAGAGCCCAGTTGATCTTGTTGTTGTTCCCGGTGCCAAGATCAATCATAATGTGCTTGTTTCTGAAAAAGAACATCACTGTCGATGGATCATACAGCTCATACATTGTGTTGAAATCAGGAACCTCCGTGATGTCCACAAGGTAAATCACGGCAAAGTTTTTTAGCGTCTCAGCAACTGAAGCCAGCACCTCATCCATCTAACAAATTGGACATGATAACAAACCACAGGTTAACAGGCAGCATTCAAACTAGGGATAATAAATATATCCAATCTACTGAAACAAAAGAGTTGATAAATGAAATAAGGATAAGATAAGAGGCTTCATATACATAATACATGGTAAAATGATCCTTATAGTTTGTACTACTTTTCATGCACACGGTCCATCTAACTTAAAAATTTTCATCACAATAAAGAAATGATCTGAATGAAAATAAATCACTGCCCGTACGAAAGCTAATCACCACAGTGAACACTGAACAGCCCAAAAACAGAGAGAATTCCATAGAACGCTGAAAACGGTTTACAAGATCAAACATTTACGATATTAGTTGATAATTTGGCTTGCTTGGGAATCGGTTTGGAATATATCAATATACGAGATTAGTGGAATTTCAAAGCAACTCAAATCTTCAAGCATACTGCAAATACGAAAAGTTTACATACAACAATTACTATATGCATATACGAAATAAAATCCTAGCAAAGTCGGCCACACCTACTCAGTTGCTAAAGAATAATTCCTGATGTCGTCTCTCTCCAAAATAATAGGATTTAACCATGTAATCGAATCAATTTTGAATGAAAAATAATAATCATAAAAATAAAAAAAAATTAAAAGAATTGAGGGTTTAGGGTTAACGAAAGT
>JAOTRO020181118.1:0-11323 GCA_028566515.2 Pyracantha coccinea | reverse complement strand
TAAATCTTGGTGTTCTTGTTGGTGTTGTTTTGTTCTATTTTTATCTCTTGTCAGTGGTTGTTTATTTTTCACTCACACTTGGTTGACGCTTCCGCACAACAGTCATTACAGAAGCTCATTTGGCGAAACTTCGAGGCCTAAAAGATTTATCCATAAAAAAGGGATCCCAAAACGTTTCTTTGGTTTTCGACATTAGTCCTGACTGGATACCTCCTTTCAAGTTGAGATACTTGGGAATCCGATCATGCCAACTTGGTCCCAAATTTCCTACATGGTTCAGAAATCAGAATGAGCTGGTTTCTGTGGTACTCAGTAATTGCAAGATTTCCGACACCATACCGGACTGATTTTTGCAGTTGGATTTGCAATTGGATGAATTCGATGTTTCTTTCAACCAACTAAGTGGCAGGGTGCCGCATTCGTTAAGATTCAGCTTTCCGTCCACTTTTGATTTGAGTTCAAACCGCTTTGAGGGTCCCCTCCAACTCTGGTCATCAAATATTACCATGCTGTATCTTAATGATAATCAATTTTCTGGGCCAATTCCTCGTAAACTTGGTGATGCAATGCCCTCGCTGACAGATCTAGACCTTTCAAGTAACTCTTTGAATGGAAGCATTCCCCTGTCCATAGGCAATCTACGCCAATTGATGACCATTGTTATCTCGAATAACCAATTGTCGGGTGAGATTCCTCATTTTTGGAACAATATGCGATCATTGTACATCCTAGATGTGTCGAATAACAGTCTTTCGGGTTCAATCCCAAGCTCCTTAGGTTCTCTCACTTCACTTAGATTCTTGATACTCTCTAGCAACAACCTTTCGGGCGAACTTCCTTCGTTGAGAAGCTGCACCAACATGAGGAGTCTTGATCTTGGTGAGAACAAGCTGTCTGGAGCTATTCCGGCTTCCATAGGAGAAAACATGCCCTCTTTGTTGATTTTGCATCTGAGGCTCAACTTGTTTAGCGGAAGCATCCCTTCTCAGTTATGTGGTCTTTCCAATCTCTACATATTGGACCTCTCACACAACAATCTCTCCGGAAATGTTCCCCGCTGCATAGGTAACTTATCTGGCTTCAGATCCGATCTCACAAATAAAGATACAGTAGATTATCTTTACCAGGGAAGATTGAAGGTAGTGGCAAAAGGAAGGGTCCTCGAATATAACTCCATCCTTTACCTTGTCAATAGTGTTGATCTCTCAGACAACAACTTGTCAGGAAAGATGCCTGTGGGGCTAACAAGCCTTACAAGGTTAGGCACCTTGAATCTGTCCATGAATCATTTGACAGGAAATATCCCAGCAAAGATCGGAGACTTGGAGCGGATAGAAACTCTGGACCTATCGAGCAACAAACTTTCGGGTCCAATTCCACAGAGCATGGTTTCTTTAACATTTTTGAATCATCTCAACTTGTCATACAACAACCTGTCCGGGAAAATCCCAACAAGCAACCAGTTTGAAACCTTCATTGATCCATCCATTTATGAAGGCAATGCGGGTCTCTGCGGGCATCCATTACCAACCGATTGCCAAGGCGACAAAGAAGCACCTCCGGTTCCAAGTGCAGATGGGGAGGATGATGACAGTAAGTCCGATAGGCTATGGTTCATCATCAGCGTGGTGATAGGTTTCTGTTTCGGATTCTGGGGAGTTTTCGGGACTTTGGCCGTCAAGAAGTCTTGGAGATATGCCTACTTTTGCTTCGTTGACAAGGTGAAGTATGCTGTGCTTGATTTTTTCTCTGCCATTGCTGCTTATCTGCAGAAAAGATCATAGATTTTAGAAGAAGCTGTCAACTGTGAAAGCTTGTTTAAGCAAATAAAGACGTTTAATATTTTCCTTTTCCTTTATGAATTCGTAAGCGTGGTTTCAATGTCCTTTATGTTTTGCTTGTAAGTCAAGACACATATTCTACAATATTACTCTACAAATCACTATTTGTACCTGAAATTATTGCGGTGCTTCCACTTTGTTCCTTCAATTTTAATTTATCTAAAAATGACTTTCGTTACAAAAGTTGACAGAATAACACGTGATCACTTTCTAAAGGACATTTCGATAGCTCATTTACTTGATAAAAATGCCCTTAATATATTAGAATTTGACCATTTTTGTCTAAGTGTAGGCATTTATGCTAGAAAACGAACACAATGAACCAAACCCAAATTTGGTTGATTCAAAGAACGAATCTACACGTTA
Source organism: Pyracantha coccinea (assembly GCA_028566515.2). NCBI lineage: Eukaryota > Viridiplantae > Streptophyta > Magnoliopsida > Rosales > Rosaceae > Pyracantha > Pyracantha coccinea. Next base: position 9,116 of record JAOTRO020181118.1, on the reverse strand, counting down.
TGGACTAATTTGCGACAAAAAAAGGTTTGACGACCAAAATTGAACAGCTAAAACTCCGGGAAAATTTTGTAATTAGCGGCTTTTCCCGTTTTGTTACCGTTGAGATCTTCCTACCAAAATCCTTCATCAACATTGCTTTGTCTATTATCCGTTCCCGCCCCAGAGCCGCGGCGGAACAACATGCCTCTCTGCTTCCTCTCCGTCCGTCCTCCTCCCCCTCGTCTGATCGCCTGCCACGTGTCCCCAGTCGCAGTACCTTCTCTCTCACTAAGTGCTAGCTCAACTCAGCCGCCGCCGCCGCTAACGTGCGCCCTCTACTGCCCTCACTTCCAATCGTAACTCTCAGCTCAAATTCCTTTTCAAAAGAATTATCTTTCTGCTATTAATTAGGGTTTTGATCCTGATATTATTTGGGTTTGGTGTTAGTGGAGATGACGGTGTCGCGCAAAGTTAGCCGTTGGCGGCTCACCGGAAAACTCCTTGATTGGGCTTTATCAGGAGGGAACTCATAAATCATAATGTAGTAGATTATTCCTCAATGCAAAGGTCCCAATCCTAATGACTTTATATTTGACCTTTTAATCCTTGGATTAGTGTTAAATTTGTATTTTCTTTTCTGTTTTTGCAGCTCATCATCCAAAGAGGTATGAAGTTATTGCTATGATAATTTATGAATTAGATTATTCTCTGCTCTCTGTTTCTTCCATCCCGTCTTGCTTTACCTTGATTGTTACCGTTTCTTCCTCTACCTAATTAGGGATTTATGTTTCAACAGGATTGCAAGGATTTGTTATCTAGCAAGGCATGGCACTTTGAACAAAGGGACCTATTAATCTTGTTTTTCTTAAAATTAAAAAAAAAAACGATTAGTTGGTGGCTTCGTCATAGCAGTCTACTCTTTTAGGGACTAGAAAAACTAACATTTCAATTTCTTATGATCACTATCGTATGAATCATCAGTACTAGGAATCAAATTCAAAACTGTGCCATGTGGAAAAATGACCTATTAATTGATAATTTGGGTATTGCAAGATATCCATGGACGGAGGGAGGTAAGGCCCATTGGGGGCACATTCCCCCTCTCATCCTTTTTTTTCATTATAAATTATTCATATTATTCAATTAATCATATCAAAATAGTGAAAATACTCTTTTAGTTTTTAAATGTCCATTCATCTTGTATATTTTTCTCACGCACTAATGTATAAACCTTGTTGAGTTGCATGTATGTGGTTAATTAGTACAAATGAGCATTAGATTGTTAACAATTAAAGACAAAATCAGACAAGAGAGTAATAAAATTAGGCATTTTGTAATTAATTTTTTCAGCATTTGTAAAAGAACTAGCTTCATTTGTCCAAAAAAGAAGCTCAAATTTTTTAAGGTGTCCCCTCTTAGTTAAATTTCTAACTTCGTCCCTAATGATATCGTTTAGATATTTCTTTTAAGGAACTGAGAATACAGTTGTAACAATCTCCCAAATTAATCATACACTAACACATTTTTTTTTAATTTTCTCATATGACAAATTGACAATGCTTAATTAGCTTCGGATATCATCGCATTAGCAATTCCATTATAAGGTATGCCCTTATTAAGAGAATTTGCTTTATTATCGGTTACATATAAGAATCTTTCTTTAATATCGCATTGACTGAAAGTGCCATTTTCAATTTATAAGTCATTATCACTGACACCGCGAAACATCAATTCTGCAGTGGGAAATCAAAACTTCCAACGCACCGACATGTTCGTAGGTGAGAGGTCAGAAGTCAGAACCATTGGCTTGGAAGTCTCTGCACAATTCTACTATTCGTAGCAGAAGGGAGAAAGGATAGCCACGCAAGTACGATTGTGACCCCATTTGAGCCATTCTCAATGGATTTCCAACGTATGCCATGGTCTAATAAAAATAATGAGGCATAACAACTTCAGACTCGTTTAAAAATATTTTTAAAATAATTGAAAATGTTTTTAAAAAGAATGTTTTTTTTGTTCCAAGGTACTTAAAGTGTTATCTGCAAACTGACCCTTATACAAGCATGTAATGACTAATTATATGTTTTTTGTAGAAAACACTTCACGTGTCTTTTCTAGAATTTTTATTTTTTTAGTAAGAATTGGTTCTAAAAATATTTTCACTAGGAACACTTTCTGCCATCTTAAAAGCACTTCCCAATAAGCCCTTATATGATACGTATGTACCGGTGTCAATAAAATAAATTATGTGAACAAAACTTACACATGTTTTATGTATTTACTATGAAACGAAACAATAACAGCATACTCGTGTAATGCAAATACTTCTAGATACACTAAGGGTCGGGACCACTCACTTGGAAGTCTAGCGACTGTGAAAATACTTCTAGACACGCTAAGGGTCGGGACCAAGACTTAGAACATTCTGCTTAGAAAAAATGACATTGTTATACTTTTTCACACTTTAAATATTGCAGATATTGTGAGACCTGCAGAGAATATCTCATTGCATGCTCACATGAAAAGTATGGTTCCCAGAAGTGCTTCCATCCAACTTTTTTCACTTATTATACTGTCAGGATTTTTCTTCTTTGAAAACACTAAACCTGGCTTCTGCCGTGCGGATCGTAACGTGGGGTGCAAGGAAACTGAGAGGAAAGCCCTTCTCGAGCTCAAAGCCGGTCTCACAGATCCTTCAGGCCGGCTTTCGTCTTGGGTGGGAGAAGATTGCTGCATATGGAGCGGTGTAGGCTGCAACAACGTAACTGGACGCGTGACCACGCTCAATCTCCGCAACGAATTTTCAGATGGCGAGGATGGAACATCGCTTGCATTTGGTGGTGAGATCAACCCTTCTTTGCTTGCTTTGAAATATCTCATTCACTTGGATTTAAGCATGAATAACTTTGAAGGTGTTCGAATTCCAAACTTCATCGGATCACTAGAGAAATTGGAATACCTCAATCTCTCTAGTGCATCTTTCGGTGGAGTCATTCCCCAAAGTTTTGGAAACCTTTCGACATTGCTTTCTCTAGACCTCAGCTATTATCATCTTTTTGAACCGACAGCGAATGATCTTCGATGGCTTCCAACTCTTTCTTCCTTAAAGTACCTAAACCTCGGAGGAGTAAACCTTGGCAAGGTTAAATCACGTTGGCTTCCCACTGTCAATATGCTACCTTCACTCGTTGAATTGCATTTGCCCTCTTGTGGACTTTCCGTTCTTCCTCTCACCCTTCCTTCCATGAATTTCGCATCCCTTTCGGTTCTCGATCTCTCAAACAATGATTTCAATTCCACATTACCTCCCTGGTTATTCAATCTGACTAAACTAGTCACCCTTGAATTGCAATTAACCAATCTCCACGGAGCACTTCCAGAAACATTTGGTAGTTTGACATCTCTGCGGACGCTTGATTTGTCGGAAAACTCAAACATTGAAGGACCGTTGCCACGAAGCTTGGGAACGCTATGCAATTTGCAGGCGCTGAAACTTTCTATCAACAAAATTACTGGTGAGATTACTAATCTTGTTGATAGTTTGTCTTCATGCGCAAATATCAGCTTAGAGAGGTTGGATTTGGGATATAACGGCCTGACAGGAAAACTTCCTGATTCTTTGGGACATCTTAAAAGTTTAAGATCTCTCAAATTGTGGCACAACTCGTTTCAGGGTTCGATCCCCAAATCGATAGGAAAGTTGAAATCTTTGGAGGAGTTGTACATTTCAAATAATCAAATGAGTGGGAGCATCCCTGAAGGTCTTGGGCAGCTCTCGTCGCTGACTGCACTAGATATCTCGGAAAACACATGGGAAGGTTCGATTACAGAAGCTCATTTCATGAAACTTGGAAGCCTTAGAGAAGTTTCAATATATAACAATTCCCCAAACATTTCCTTAGTTTTCAACATTAGTTCTGATTGGATACCTCCCTTTAAGCTAAGATACTTGAACATTAGGTCATGCCAACTAGGTCCTAAATTTCCTACATGGCTCAGAAATCAGACTGAGCTGGTCACTCTGGTGCTCAACAATGCTAGGATTTCAGACACCATACCGGAGTGGTTTTGGCGGTTGGATTTCCAATTAGATAAACTAGATGTCGCTTATAATCAGCTAAGCGGCAGGGTGCCTAACTCATTTCGATTTATCAGTCCTGGCACCGTTGATTTGAGTTCAAACCGCTTCGAGGGCCCTCTCCCACTCTGGTCACCAAACATCACCATGTTGTATCTTAGAGATAATCTGTTTTCTGGGCCAATTCCTCATGAAATTAGTGAAGTAATGCCCTCTCTGACGGATCTAGACATTTCTCGGAACTCTTTGAATGGAAGCATTCCAGTGTCCATGGGAAATCTAAGCCAATTAACAACCATGGTTATCTCAAATAACCTGTTGTCTGGTGAGATTCCTAACTTTTGGGACATGATACCATCATTGTACATCCTGGATGTGTCGAATAACAGTCTTTCAGGTTCAATCCCAAGTTCCTTAGGTTCTCTCACTTCACTTAGATTCTTGATACTCTCTAGCAACAACCTTTCGGGGAAACTTCCTTCCATGAAAAACTTCACTGACATGAGGAGTCTTGATCTTGGTGAGAACAATTTCTCTGGAGCTGTTCCAGCTTCCATAGGAGAAAGCATGCCCTCTTTGTTGATTTTGCGTCTGAGGCTCAACTTGTTTAGCGGAAGCATCCCTTCGCAGTTATGCAGTCTTTCCAATCTCCACATATTGGACCTCTCACACAACAATTTCTCCGGAAATGTTCCCCGCTGCATAGGTAACTTAACTGGCTTCAGATCCGATCTCACAAATAAAGGTACAGAAGAATATCTTTACCAGGGAGGATTGAAGGTAGTGGCAAAAGGAAGGGTCCTCGAATATAACACAATCCTTTACCTTTTCAATAGTGTTGATCTCTCAGACAACACCTCCTCAGGAGAGATGCCTGTGGGGCTAACAAGCCTTACAAGGTTAGGCACTTTGAATCTGTCCATGAATCATTTGACAGGAAATATCCCAGCAAAGATCCGAGACTTGGAGTGGATAGAAACTCTTGACCTATCGAGCAACAAATTTTCGGGTCCAATTCCACAGAGCATGGTTTCTTTAACATTTTTGAATCATCTCAACTTGTCATACAACAACTTGTCCGGGAAAATCCCAACAGGCAATCAGCTTGAAACCTTCGACGCGTCCATTTATGAAGGAAATGCCGGTCTTTGTGGGCATCCATTACCAAATTGCCAAGGCGACGAAGAAACACCTCAGGTTCCAGGTGGAGATGACGAGGATGAAGACAGTAAGCACGATAAGCGTGGCTCATATTCAGCATTGTGATTGGTTTCTGTTTCGGGTTCTGGGGAGTTTGCGGGACTTTGGTCATCAAATACATGCATACACCTTATCAATGCCTTATTTCTTTGAATTTTGAGTTCTTATAAGACCAATTGAAAAAATGGTGACTTTTAAGTTCTTATAAGACCAACTGAAAAATGGTGCAAGTAGAGACAATTAGAGTTCATCTCTTTCATTATTATTTTTCATTTGATTTAATAGGTTGTCAATCCACTGTCTCAACTTTTGGTTCAGAGCTTCATTTTTCACCCAGATGTGTATTCATTTACATATTTGGCTGATTTTACCGATTTGTGTATTTTAATGTTGAGTTAATGGAGAGGAAGAAGTCTCCAACACTGACTAACGATTTTAGGAGGAATTTAGGTTTATTTGTGGCTGTGAAGTTTAATATTGAGTTAACTACATTTACAAGCAATGAGATAGTTTTTGCCTATTCTCCCACTTGGTTTTTGAACTGCACAGAATTATACTTTTATAAAATTGACAGTCAACATGTGCATTAAATGGACTGTTTATTATCTTTCAGTTAATTAGATTCAAACAATTAAGGCTGACTAACCGTTTTGATCATCAATTGTTGATGTACTACTTATCTAATTGCGTATGTTGTATATATGTATGACCTGATGGTAATCTGTTAAATTACTTTTATGCAAAAATTGTTTTTTGTGATGATCCTAAATGATTTGTTAGATGCTATTTTGACTTCAGTTGTTTTTCTTTTTTTTCTACTAATCTTTTCCTATATATTTGATTTATTGGCCTCTTGAATTTTGAATTGTGATTGGAAATTGGAGTCCGCACATGGAGTATAGATAAAACCACTAATTATTCTTCTTATTACTTTTCCTATAAATGTGTTTTGATTCTGAGTTTGACTCTCTATAGATTGTAAATTTCCGGCACTTATACATACTTCAGTGCATACAAGAAGGCCAATGTTTTTCTTTTAGGTATAAAGAACCAAATATGTTATATATCTTCAATGAATGCTTTGCTGTTTTAACTTTAATTGTTTAGTTTAATGACTGTTTGGATCCTTAAAAATATTTTTCGTTCAAATGTCTTTTGGACAGATAATTAAATCGATATAGATTCTGTTACCTTTTGGTTTATCAGTTTATCTTACTTATTTGAATCAAATGCAAATTCCAATATTCCATTGTTAAGCCCTGAAATTAGAACATAGTTTTTTCACATGAATTTGAATTTTTCCATGATTGAGATCTCTTTTTTTGTTCAAATTGTGTTTTTTCTTTTCTTCCAGCAGGTGGATGTAAATGAGATCAAGTATGCAGGGGAATGGTAGGATGAGCATGTTAGAGGTAGAGGTCAACTCTTTCCCTCACGTTAAACTTCCACTGTGGTTTTTTTATCATTGAATTTTGGTGAAAACATTGTTTATATAAACCTTATCACAGTACAAAATAACAGGGAGAAGGATTAGAAATAAAGAGGTGTTAATTTGATTTTATGTTTACTTTAAAGATTTTGGATAATGATCATGAATTTTGGTTATATTTCATCTCTCTTTTTAACCACATTTATGCATACTGTTCATTTCATGCATGTCAATGTGATAGCTATATGATTCAGTTTGCAGAACATGCTTAAAAAATTATAGCTTTAACTAATCACTCATCTTTCGTCTCTCTTCCTATCTCTCACTCTTGCAGTGCAAACAAAATTTCATCTCCCATATAAAGTTTGCATTTTTCTATTCCTAGCACAAACATTTGACAATATGTTTTCTTTCAAGTTGGTTTGTGAGGCATTTTCCACTGATCTTTCTCTTCAACTCTCAGCTGGGTTCCTTTTTTATCACAATATTGTATGAATTTTCTCCTCTATCCAATGTGGTTTTCAACTTATTTCAACTTCCAATTTCTCCACATTAAATGATCATGGTTTAAAGGCATTGTTCCAATATTAAATTATTTTATTTATTTTAACAAAATTGCAAAATACTTCTTCCAGTAGAATATAATTTTGCACCCGAGGTAAAAAATGATACCCATTCATTTAAATGCTTTTACTAATTCTATAAATGCGTTATAAAATGCTTTGCATGAAAGCTATCATTCTAATGTGACTTATAGGTTGTCAGATACATGTGGATTATTGGGTTAATAAGTACCTCATGAGAACCCTTGAAACTCTAAACATCTAACTTCTTAAACCATGAAATTCATTTGGATTATTTCGCTGCGAATCATGATGCTAAGTTTTGTGGTGAAAGTATTGTAAGGCTGTTTGTATATAACACTATTTAATCATCTTGAATGAATACGAATGCACAATAAAATAGGGACATTGAGTATGAAAAAACTTTATGAATTTGTAATCTCTGTGTGTAATTTGGTCTTGAAAATTCACATAAGTGAGCTGGATGCCCATTCAAACAATAAAGTTCAATGTATGCAAAAAATGAAAACCCAATTATGAAGGTGACAAAAGAGAAATTAAAACCCAATTATGTGCTGTCATTTTATTTACAAATTCTGTGCTGTCATTTTTACCGTTGTCAAACATTCTGATCAAATATGCAAAGAATGAAAACCCAATTATGAAGACGAGGGAAGCGAAATGTTTCATTTTTGTGAATTTGATAACAAAAGGAAAAAATTGGCCCTTTCTTATATAAATTTCTAGCTCCGCAATTGTTAGATCATTGATATGTTATGGGTGTAAATAGTGAATACAATCTAACTAGGTTAATTAATTAATTATGTATTGTTTGACTCACTTTGCATAAACAACTTACAGTGGCTGATACATGTACCGTAGCACTCCTCTTATTACAAATGGTAGATACTTCAATTATAGGCACTAATTCCTCGCATCTGTCAGGTGCTCAAAAACTTTTGATATGCTAAAGCCATATCACATGTTGCAGGTTCTTTCAACTTTCTTAATAACAAATAACCATGTTTCAATATCTTTATTTTCTTTTGTTTCTTTAAATTGCGATTTTGCTAATTTTTATGTACTTCTTAAAAGTCTCTCCCTCTTTCTCTTTCTGTCACTTTCTTACTATCTCTATTGAAATTATGTTTGTTTTATTCCGAAAAATGAAAAAAAAAAATGAAAACCCAACATATCATCACTACTGATAAGGTGTGTGGCTGTGATTACATTTTTTTTCTTCTTTTTAGTAAGAATTAATGGTGTTAGCCATTACATTGTTTTGTCATAATACCAGTATATTACATAACTAAAGTTCTTTCAGTCTTTTTCATTTCTTTCTTGAGAGTAAAGAATTATTTGGCCACTTAAATACATACCACCAGTGCATTGTAACGTATATATGTCGTTCTGTGTTTGCATTACCTACTTTTCACTTTTCACTAAATACATACCACCAATGCATTGTAAGGTATATATGTAGCTCTCTATTTGCATTACCTACTTTCACTTTTTATTAAAGAAAAGGCAGAAAGAAAACACATTTAGTTGAGTTCTACTTCTCTTTGTTACCATTGGTTTTTTATTTTACTCCTGTATACATATAGTATAATAAGAAGAAAAAATATCATCAGTACAATTATTGCATCTTAATATGTAAAACTTCCAAATGCCTCCACTTCACTTGATCAAAGAGATGTAATTTTTGTTGTTCTTTCATTTTGATATTTCAATTTGATATTTGATTTTTTTAATTTTTGAACAGGTGATGTTCCTTTTCTCATTTCGTCTCATCACTTTTGCAAAAGAGGTAAGTTTTATATTTTTGCTTTTAAAGAGAATTTCAAGAACAATAGATGATTAAATA
>JAOTRO020181099.1:0-11328 GCA_028566515.2 Pyracantha coccinea | reverse complement strand
TCTAATGAGTAGTTTTGTACAAATGACATTAGGGATTCATTGTAAGAGAATGATCTCCTTTTATAGAAGAAGAAAATTTCTAGCTTTATTCTAACGTTGACATGTGTCGCACTGTGATTGGCCTCTGACATTGACATGTGTCGTGTTATGATTAGCCTCCTAATTGGATGCAAACTCTTGTGGGTCCTTGACGGTATAACGTTGATCGGTGCTCAGTAGTTTTGGGATTGGTCAAATATGGTACAAACACCTCCAATTCAATTAATCCAAAATATAAATCCTAGAACTAATTTTGAATAAAAATAAAAAGAGAAGAAAAGTGGGTTTTGTGGTCGATGGAAGTTGGAATGAGATGTTGCAATCATCGATGACTAAAAATGGGCAATGAATCCACTGTTTTGCCAGAGATTAAAGAGAGGCAGAGATGAGAAAGGGCACCAAGGAGAGAGATGAGCGGCGAGAGTCTGGGAGAGGTCGAACAATTTTAGAGTTTTTTAGCTTTTTCTTTCTTTCAATTTTGCATATATTAAAATAAATCGTTAAATGGGTACTTGTTATAACCGCGGGTAATAACCATAACCACCCATTTAAATTTCACGAGTAAACCTGTTATACACATAACCATTTATTTGTTTAAACGGTTACCCATAATTGTAATCATGAGTTTTAAATGGGCAGGTAACCACGGTTATCCACACTCGCAGGTATTTTGCCCATCCATAGTTGGAGATGGTATATGAATATGGTCTAACACTATTCATTTTAAAATAGCTTTTTACAAGACTATAGTTCTAGACAGAGTTATGTTTAGCCATTTTCAATTGGAGATGATCTTAGCCTCTATACTGGGTGTGTTTGTTGCGCCGGACTATCTCGGACTGGACTAGCTTCAAGGACTAAGCTGGACTGGCTTAGACTAGACTAAGTTGGGTTAACTTAGTGAAGCGTTTGTTGCAGCGTTGGATTAAGAAGTTGGATAATAACAAATTCTAATATTATATTATTTAATTTATAAATTATTAATATTTTATTATGATTTTATCATTTTCTCCATCTTTTCCTACCATTTCTGTCGGGAGTGGTCGTTGAGCATGACGAGGACGAAAGAGAGATGATAGTCTTAGCTAGTCCCATGGTTATTGGGGGGTCTCGCTAAGACCTCTTAGTGAAGGGTTTTGTCCATGCTAGTCCCCTTTAGTCTCATTAATGTTAGTCCCAGCATGGAACAAACACAGTATTGGACTAACAGCTAGTCCAGTCTAGTCCAGTCCCACTTTGTGAGGGCAAACAAACGCCCCCATAATTCCTATGAACCAAAAGTTCGATACGTTGCAACAATCCGTTGGGCCCTCCTTTTTCCCGCATTAAACTCAATCATTAGCAGCTCAATTATACCATGCATGTTACTAATTGGATGACGGAACATATATATACCCTTGAAATCTTTCTGCATGCTATCTTTCTTTTTGCTTAAGCTTAGTGATTAGGGCTAAGGATTGAGAGAAAAGTTGTTTATGCTTACTGCATACTATCAACTTGGAAAAACTCTTAACAGCGACCATGTGAGTGATTTGCATAGTGCAGACTGTGAAATTAACAAATAGAATCTTTAATCTTGGTTTTGATAGTGATACCATGAGATTTGCATATTTGCAGCTTAAAAATTAATTGCAGCAGTGGATAACAAGATTAATGATCTTTTATCCAGGGTTTACAAGATATCTTCTTATATCAGCACATGGTTTGTACAAAGTTCTAGGATTGTTTGATTAAATAGCAATGTGATTGATTGAAATTAATTAACATGCATATATGTTGTCCTATTCGGTCGCGTCTTATTTAGCTATTTAATAAGAATAAGAATAATATTTATTAATAAGAAGTGCAAGAATACGCTTCTAACAGATTTGTATTATTGTATAAGCATAGCAAGATTTTATTTCTAATGATGATTAAATTATAATTAGATCCTTGTTGGAAGAGATGACTATGTATCTCCATGTGAGCAACATGTGCATATGACCAACATAAAACTAAAAAAACAAACACAATATAAACCAAAACTATTAACAACAACCAAGTAGCAACCAAAACTTATTCCACTTTCAAGCAAGAATGAGAAAGAAAGGAGACATGATCATTTCCATATGTGTTGTTCACTTCTATACAAATTTAATTATGAAAATTATGAAAATTAATTACAGCTATAAGGAATCGACTAAGGCGATTTAGTGCCTTATAATGTTTTAATTTTGGTTCTTGTTCCTTGTTAACATTTTCTGAAATCTGAGGTTGATTATGGTCATAATTGGAAGTGAAATTGTTCCCATTCCTCAAATTATATGAGCCAAAAAAAAAAAGATTATGTCATATGATAAGATCATGCATATTGGTATATGAAAATGATGATTCATCATGTTTTTTGCTGCTAACCTGATCTTTTAATTCTGTTTCAAATAGCTATGTGTGTTATTTAGGGCATGTTTTATGACTTTTTAAAATGGTTAAAATCGTCTATCTTTCATATAAAGAGAGTGTTTTTAGTTTATATAACTACTTTTTAGCACTAAAAAGAATATACAATCAACTGCTTTTCCATAAATAACTTGAAATTATATAAAAATTTTTTTACTTACTTTGTAGAAAAAACACTTTCAATAGAAATTACTTGTGATCATAAGTTTAAGATATGGATATAAGGATGACTTCCCCAAATATACAAATTCTACAAAAGGACCAAATATAGCCCATTAAATTTCCTGTCACCCAATAGGTCTTTTGAGCTGTTTAGCCTCGCCCAACAAGACCACAACTTACAACCCAGCCTATACAATTTGTGATCCTGAAGATTAAGGCAAAAAGAAAAACAGCAGAATTAGAGAAAGGGAAAGGCAATTCGCTCTTTTTCTACTCATCCACTCCTCTAATTGTTTCTGTACCTTAATTTACAGTTCGTAATTTAATCTTATGCCTAGAAACAAGACGCATGTACTCCTCTACTTGTTTTTTTACCTTAATTTACAATTCGTAATATAATCTTGAGCGTAAAGAGTGCATGAAGATAAAAAAGGAGTGCAAATTCTTCCTCAGAAGAAAATTAGGAGAGGGAATTCATGGAAGCTGCATCCAGTACTGATTCAAGGCCAAACCCATATTAAATAAGGAAAACTAACGAAAAGTTCAAAAAAACTTATCTTTTAACGAAAAGCCCTTTTTAAAGGTATAGTGAATAGTGACAGTTAAAGGTAAAAATGTGGTTTTTCGTTAAAAGTGAACAGTACCGGAAGTGTTTTGTTAAAACTCCCTATTAAAAAAGCACAATATCAAATCTGCTGTATAAAAAGTACACAATAGTTTTCTGTCACACATATCTTCCCCTTAATCATAATTGCTAGGTTTCTAACAATGATTACCTAGTTTTCGTTTTTCTTTCCTTATTTTTAATCCTAAACCCTTCCCCGGATTTCACTATTTAAAATTACGTATTTCGTATTCTTAGTTTCGATGCGTTTATAATTACGGCGTATAGTTTTTTTTTTAAATAAAAGGACAAAAGCGCCCTTAATGAACTAATCGGACTTTTCGAGGACGTATTTAATTCCTATATGTTTTGTCACTTTTATTTACATATTTGGATAGAGCTCGACCTCACGAGTGCGTAGACGAAAACCGTTTCGTGAAACGAAGTTTTAACGAATGAGAAATTAGCGGTTAAATGCACTGATAAAATAGTAATTAACCACTAATCTGGAAGGCTCCGGATTTGTTGGAGTAGCAATTTAGGTGCCACATGTACGGCTGGGATGGGAAAAAGAGAAAGGAAAGGAAGGGAGAAACTGGCCAATCAGAAGGAGAAGGAAAAGCAAGGAGGGGAAATAAGGGAGGAGAGAACAAGGTAATTGGATCCATTCCTTTAACTCGAGACCCGACCCAGCGGCACCATGTTTTTCGACGCCTTTTCAGGCAGTTTTTTAGGTGATTCATAGCAACCCATCACCTGGAAATAACTCAGCATCAACTCCTCTTCTATTTCCACCCAAAACCTGAGTTAATTTAGTGTCTTTTCTTGAGAATCAAAGTCGAGGGCTTCGTGGGTGCAGATGACAAATCCGTCATTTCTGAAAGGTTTTTCGTCAACCACCACCACCCTCAGGCGTCTCTTGAGTCCAGGAACAGAGCTTAAACAAGTTTGGGGGCGGCGGAGTTGCGAATTTAATGAATTGAAGAACACCCATTTTTCAGGTTCCAACGGATCGAGGGTGTTTTCAGGCGTTTCCCGACTAAATTGGACTTCAGCCCAGGTATTAAAGTTGTTCCCCTTGTGTTCTATAGTCCTGTAAAATTTGGTAATTTTTGGAGTTAATCGAAAAATTGGGCTTCTATTCGCCGGAAATCGCCACATGCGACGGCGCATGGCCAATAGGCCAACTTTGTCTTTCTAGGCTAAATTCAATAGTTTGATTTCATATTTGACATCCAATTGATGAAATTCCATCGTTTGAACCTAGTTCCATTAAGGTCTGCCATTTTCCTAAGGTTGCAAACGACGATCCGACCGTTAGATCGTTACCAAACTTTAATATGTTATTATACGTAACATTTGAGGACATAGGAACTTACGGATCAGGAATCTGACATACAAATCTTCCTGAATTGGATTTCTAGGTTTGTAAAACCAAACGTTGATCACCACTTAATTTTAGCGATTGGCGGAGATCCGACCGTTGGATCATCCCAAAATTTTAGAATATTGTTCTAAAAGATTAATGAGACTCTTGGAAAGTTACGGATAAAAAATCCGTGGGCGAATGATCTAGATCGAATTTCGTAGGGTTGTGGACCCCCACCGTTGACTGAGAGGTTAACTTTTGGTCAACATGTTTTGAATTGTTCTTAAATGCTAAAATTAGTACTACTAGAGACTAGTGGGCTTACATTGGTTAGTGAGTGACTTTAATATATGTGTTATGGTTATTACCCTGATTTCTTGTATTAGTATCCTTTGTGTGCATGACTTGGTTTTATAAATATGTTTTCTATAAATTTGTTATTTTTATATTTGGCCATCGATCTATTTTTATTAAATATGATTTGACTTGTGCTTTGGAAATATTTGTGAAATGTGATTTGAAGTGCTTGTTGAATTGTTTGTGAAATGTGAGGGCTAGTAGTGGACCGTTAACCCATTGTCATGAAGATTCATTGCTTCGATATAGTTTCATTTCTTGCTTAGTTGATCCATTCTACATTTAGTACTTGTGCTTGTTTCATTTCGTTGAGCCTTTGTGAGTTGAGTAACTTGATTCATGTCTTGTTTCTTCGAGCTGTTGTTATGTTTCTTGGACTTCCGCCCGGTTTCGTTGAGTGGTCTGGAATCCCTCATGCTCTGCGATTCTATTGAGTGGTCCAGAATTGTATCTTGCTTGGATTTCGTTGAGCGGTCTGATATCCATTGTACTCCGCAATTCCGTTGAGTGGTCCAGAATCGTATCCACTCGAATTCCGTTGAGAGGTCTGGATTCCCTTCTACTCCGTGATTCCATTGAGTGGTCCGGAATCGTATCCTAGTTTGGATTCCGTTGAGTGGTCCAGAATCCTGCTTGGTATTTTGGTTTCGTTGAGTGGTCCGGAACCTGATGTTGGATTTCGTTGAATGGTCCGAAATCACATTCTTGACTTCGTTGATTCGTTGGATTCAGTCTAAATTGAGAAAGCTTCGAAGATGTAGGCTTTGGCCGAATTGTGTCACTCTAGCCCTGCCTTTTGGTATATTGTATGATTTATAAATTGATGTGATTGTGGAATGGTGTTGGAAAGCATATGTATGTGTAAATGGCAAGATGACAACTCTTGTTTGGCTTATGGTTGATGTGTAGTGTGATACTCTATGTTTTCTGCTAGGAAGTGTTTTACGAAAAGTTCAAAGTTTAACAAATGGGGAACTATGAATGACTTTATCCCGTCTGAGGGTACGTAGGCAGTCTAACGAGGAGGTTAGATGCAGCCATAAAGTATACAAAAATTACTACGCAATCCAAATCTTGAGTTGTGCTTTGTCCATATCCCGGAGGCGGGGTATGTTAGATATACGGGTACTTGGTGACGTCATGTGTCGATCCAGGACGTATGTCGGGATCGGGGCATGACAATGTCAGTTGAAGTGGAATTGTTGACATATATGCCACCTGGACTACTTGCATAGAATTAACTATGCTACTTGTTAAGAGTATCAATCTCACATCGGAGAAAGAAGAAGCAGTGCATGTACTTAAACGTAATCGGACTACTTTCTATATTTCCAATTGGTTTTATGGTGAAACCTTGACTACTTTCTTCATAATATTAGAGCATGTTGTCATGTGTGTGAAGTCTAACGGCCACACGTGCTCCAAGTCACACGATTTCTTTTGTTCATGTGTTAGGCTTGAAAATTCATCACATGTAAATGAACATGTTGAAAGTATCAATCTCACATCGTAAAAATAAGGAAGCTCAACTTTTTTCACTATCATCTATTGTAACTTCATACACGAGCTACATGTAAAACATGAAGAAATGAACAAGACTTCAGTCAAAACTGTCTTCTTCCAATCCAATTAAAGACATACAAAAGAGCCTTAGATTAATATATGCATGTACTAACACTACTCTTCCCGTGTATATATACTGTTCTACTATTTTGGAATTTAAGAAGTGAAAAACGTTTAAGGAACAAAAGTTGGACAATTAAGTAGTAGTATGATGGTGTTAAGCCTAACTGCTTTTGGACCAAAGGTTTTCACGACAGTATATGCATGGATTTCCGATTCGCATCCTGTAATCGAATTTCTGCAAACAATTAGTTTAGCAATCATTTCTGCGCGTCTATGTTTATTTGTTGATAATTAATAATTAATATTAGGGGTTAGAGTTAGGGCAAAGTTATTAATAAATTAGTTATAATCATGTATTGAACTCATTATCTGTTATAATCGAATTTGTGGTGTCACTATTTAAATTCATTGTTTAATCATATATGATAACACTCAGTGAGTCATTATTATGTTCCAAGAATATGTTCCACACCTTAAACACTCACCGAGTCATTATTCAAACTATGTTCCAAGAATATGTTCCACACTTTAAACATGAACAACAGGAACAGAAATCATCAGACTATTCTCATAGCTATCGAAGACGTTCACTCAAAACTGTTTCCCTTATACCCCGGACTGTATTTCACAATATACCGACAAGACATTCTTAATCCCTCATGAAAGCAATGTCTTTATCCCACAAGCGTTATATGTACTAATGTTCTTGTCTTTTACGTGAATACTGGCAAACTAATGAGCAACATTTAAACTTGGTAAAATGACAAAATGTCTTTCCTAAGCACTCATGTCAATACTTGACATGACCGCTTTTTTCAGACACACCCTCAGATAAGTATGCTAAAGTTGCAATCGTCAAGTACCCTCTTTCTGATAGTCTCTTAGTCTTAATATATGTATGTGAAGTTCACCAAACTTGACCTCTTTCTGATAGTCTCTTACTCTTAACATATGTATGTGAAATTCACCAAACTGCTGATTCAATGAACAGCCTAAAATTCAAGAGGAAATGCGAGTAGGGAGCATTTGGGGAGTCATCATCACACAGTTGAATTCTGATTAGGCACTTAACGTAATTTATATGATTTGAATATGAAGTCACTTCACCCGAAAAGTAAATGGGGAAATTGTTCACCTGGAAGTAATGGGGAAATTATTCACCTGAAAGTAATGGGGAAATTATTCTGATTGATTGATAATAACCGAATACAGTACTTTGTTTACATAGAGAAGTCTAAGCATATCCGAAGGGACAAAAAGTTGAAATTTCCCAATTGAAATAAAATCAAAATTGTTAAATAAAACAAACTAACAGATTTCAACGTCTCCATCATACTCATCGTGACAAACATGAGTTTACTAACAATAAAATCAACAAGCAGACGCGTGCAAATTCCGTTAGGCGGACATGAAGCATCAACAACAATGAAACAAGCAATCTAAGCGAGTGAGCAATTCAAGCTAGCAAACAAGTGAGCGAGCTAATAAACAAGCGAGCAAACGAGCAATCGATCAATCAATGCGAGCAAACGAGCAATCGATCAATCAATCAAATAATCAACCAAAGCCAACAACCAAGAAAGCAATTTCTGAATCAAAATCTCCAGTCATCTATTTAGGATGTCGAACGGGTTGTGGTAGCCGACACAAGTGGATAAAATTCATCAAATGCAGCCTTACGTGATTCATTTAATACCTATAGCTATCCATGGACATTGGTACTGAATGATTGAGTCTTTGAAAAGATTGGCGTTGGTTCTAGAGACTGAATACTAACCAATTGGGCTCTAGAAAAAATTGGTGTTATTAGCTCTGATATAATGATTTGACTAGTTCAAGAATGTGGGAATTGGTTTCCCTTTTGACCTCGTGTGGGCCACTTGTAAGGGATCATGTTGGAGAATAAGATCTTATGTCGGTCATATAACAAAATAATATATTTTTAGTGTATGAGAGTTTCCACAGCTAATATCGTCGATGTTTTTTGTGATAAAATCCAACAAATAGAAATAAGTGATTGAGTAGGGACATATCAATGATATTGGTGGTGGACCTAAGCCTACAAAGTTTATCAAACAATTCATGCAATACCTGAAATTAAAACATCAAACATAGGACCCTGCAAATTAATTTTTTCTTACCTCTATGAGGTTTCTTTTTCCCTCACGCTACAAGCATCTTAAGGGTGGAGGGTTTCTTTTTCCCCTCTATTTTTCCATGATTAATGAGAGAATAAATTACCTTTGTATTTTTGTAACCCAAAATACCCTTCACCCATGTAATGAATTTATAAAAAAAAATATTATTTATCTTTTTTTTTTGACAAAAAATATTGCACTAAACTACGGGATGTGGATTCGAACACAAAACCTTAAGTGCAAGGGTTAATGTTTTTAACGAACTGAACTACCAGCTGACATACCTATAGTATCACAGACAATGACTTGACCATGTGAGAATTGGCTAACATAACTACTAAGCTGACATGCCTATAGTATCACATAAATTAAAAAATTCAACCATGATCACCACCTAGTTAAACTGGTGAGCAAATTCACGCTCAAGAATTCTTAAATTTTTTTTAAAAAAAAACTAATGAAAATGTTTTGAAAATTTTGAGTTTTAAATTAAAGCACAAAAAAGTATTGTGAGTGAATAGTATCAGGAATGACTTTTCAGAGTAAAAATGTTCTTTTTCGTTAAAATAAACCGTACCGGAAATGTTTTTGTTAAAATTCGTTTTTTTTTTCTTTTTTGTTTGTCTCGTTTTAGTGGGGACTAAAATATTTGCTGTACTTTCTTCATATAATAAACAATCAATTTTTGTGACATATATGCAAAAGGAATATTATTTCACTGTAACTATATTATGGACTTTTCTCGGCTAAAGCTTTGGCACATGAAGTAATAGCGGCCTGTCAATAGCTGTCGCACAAACCAAATCGTACATAGAACGAGGTGAGAAATGGAATTGGATCCTCTCATGAGCCTGTGAGCCTGAGGGGAGGATCTTCCTGATCAAAAAACTTAGATTGTTAGATGAAAATTCAACGGTTATAATTATTATAACTTTAAAAGAATCCAATGGCCTAAATTTTTTGGTCAGAAGTATCGTCTCCTTGAGCTCATGAGAGGATCCAAGTCTGAGAAATGACGAAAGTCCGAAATCATTTGATCGTCAAACAATAACATAATAAATAAATAAAGATGAATATAATATTATTTCTTTTAAAAAGAACCAAATGTTCATTGCGATAATAGCATGACTAAATCTGAAATTCAATGTGACCGTTTTACTTTTTGAAATTTCAAAGTCATTATTTTACTTTTTGGAATTCTATTTTGATCTTATTTTATCATGTGAAACTCAAAAGTCACTACTTCATTTCCCGAAACTCTATTCACTCAACTTTGGCTTATTTCTATGTATTCCATTAAATAACCATTAAGTTTACTTATGTGGCATAATTAGGGCCCATTTATAGCTGACGTGGCACAAACAAGTATAAAAAGATCCAACAAGATCCTCTCCGGATCCTTTTGGTGAGGATCCGTAATCAATTTTTAGCAGGTAATGTTTGTATTTAATTTTAAATAAAAATGTTTAAAATGATTTATGACAGCATGATGTACGATGAATGGACACGATTCACGGATCTCTGGGATCCTCACAAAGCGGATCCGGATTCTAAAAAGATCACATATGCAATCAAATGGTGTCATATAGATTGAAACAAAAAAAAATTAAAGAAAATTTAATTTTCAAACATTGTATAATGTATTAAAAAAAAACTAATGAAAAATGCTTGAAAACTTTGAGTTTTAACGATCAGGACAAAATAAAGGGTAAAGTGAATAGTATCAGGATTGACTTTTTAGTGTAAAAATATGATTTTTCGTTAAAATGAACAGTATCGGAAGCTTTTCGTTAAAGTTCTCTTTAATTTATCCATCTATGATCTAGCCACTTTCATCAATGGCTGACAACCGCACATGAATTACTATCCCTACCACTGTTATAACATTTTAATTACCTCTCCAAACCCTTTCCCACCACCTGTTCCACCTTCCCTGATCAGCAGAACCAATGTCCAACTAACAAATGAAGGAAAGCATCCCAGCAAGGTCATGGTCCTCTTTGGAGCCAAAAAGAGAGTCAAACAAACGAGTTTAAAGAGATAGTTGACCACAATTCCTAATCAAGACATGCGGCACTACTAAAAGAGGCTCTCACTCTCTCTCTCTCTCTCCCCCCTCCCCAAATGAGTAGGAAATTATTGTTCTTTTTACCACTTGACTAAGTTGGCTTGGTTTGTTCTAAGTGCATGGCAACTGTTTTTTGAACAATTTCCACCAAAAGCCACATGCATTTGATCGTGTTTTTGGTTCTATATCTCAAAAGAGTAGGACAATTATGAACTGGTACAGGAGACTCCCTAACCCTACATCGTGTTCTATACCCCACTCCCTCTCTTCCCTCTGTCTACAAAACCCTACGTTACAAAGAGGACTTGCTTATTTCTGAATGTATTCCCCACCCACTAGGATATTATACCTAATTCAAAGAACTCTGTGTATGATATCACTGTCCATCTTGTTCCACCACCATGTATATGATTCTCCCACGAGGGGCCAATCTTCCATATCATCTATGTATAGGTATCCTTCATATATTACAAAAAGTCATTTCCCAAGGCGAGGAAATTCCAACTCGGGTGCAAAAAGGTAACACACT
>JAOTRO020181089.1:0-11329 GCA_028566515.2 Pyracantha coccinea | reverse complement strand
GGATTATGGGTTAAACACCGGCTTAATATCTAAATTTATATTTTTACACACGAGTTTTAGTAAACAATTGGAATGAAAATCCTAATTCTCATTCCTCTCTATTCAACTAGTCACACCAATTAGAGAATAACTAATAAGAAAGTATGTGACAAATAAGGGAATGTGGAATGGAAATTTTTATTTCATTGAAAATTGTAGCAGCCAACAACTTCATCTTCATGATGTCTCTCTTTCTCTCTAGATAATCAATTATATAATGAACAGATATACGTGATTGTGACTTGACCACCAACATCATCAACCAACTTTATTATTCACTTAACAATATGACCCTCTTAATATTAAATATTAAACCAACAAAGACTGCCAAAATATTAATCCATGATTGAACAAGACGTCCCGGTCCAAAGAAGATGATCGATGATTTACACGATTGTGCAAGCTGAGGGATTTTCTTCATTGAAACAGTCAGGACGGGTAACACAATAA
Source organism: Pyracantha coccinea (assembly GCA_028566515.2). Lineage (NCBI taxonomy): Eukaryota > Viridiplantae > Streptophyta > Magnoliopsida > Rosales > Rosaceae > Pyracantha > Pyracantha coccinea. Next base: position 10,840 of record JAOTRO020181089.1, on the reverse strand, counting down.
CTCATGTTTCCCCCACCGTAACTATCATACACAGGCCTTCCATAGTAACCATCATACTGTATGTATGGAGCAGGCCCACCGCCATAGCCATTGTAGCATGGCCCACCTGGATGCCCATGGTAACAATCCATACAACACGTGTTTACTTGCACAGGAGGTAGAGGAGGAGGCTTCACTGGCTCCGCGGGTGGCGGTGTAGGTTTAGGTTTTTCGGGCTCTTTGGGTTTTTCAGGCTCTTTGGGTTTTTGAGGTTTTTCAGGCTCTTTGGGTTTTTGAGGTTTTTCAGGCTCTTTGGGTTTTTCAGGTTTTTCGGGCTCTTTGGGTTTTTGAGGTTTTTCGGGCTCTTTCGGTTTTTCAGGTTTTTGAGGTTTTTCAGGCTCTTTCGGTTTTTCAGGCTCTTTGGGTTTTTGAGGCTTTTCGGGCTCTTTCGGTTTAGGTTTTTCAGGCTCTTTGGGTTTCTCAGGCTGTGGCTTGGGCTTCTCTGGCTCTTTGATCTCAATGCTTGTTATGGCACATCCACCTTTGCAGCAAATCTTGTCCCTTATCTTTTCTGGACTACAGCATATCACTTTGATTACCACTTGGTTTTGTTTCTCGTCGTATATCTGGTCTCGTATTTCTCTTGTTCACAAACACACATTTTATTTACTCAGTTTACGTTTTATCCAAAATTAATCTTAGTTTCCCAAAAAGAAAGAATTTTAACTTGATTGCTCATTTAGTAATTATATAGATAAATCAAAGAAAAGAGAGACTCACGAGGGAATTTAGAGAGAACTTTTTTGACCTTCTTATAGCATTTGTGACACCCAAGATCCACCTTCAGCACCATAATTGTAACCTGAATTACCCATTTTTAATATTAATGAAAAAAAATTGTATATATATATATATATATATATATTAGCCAAAGATTGACAAAAAATTTCATATAATATACAGAAGATTGTTGTGCAGAAGTGTAGACAAAAAGAAGTGGAATATGGTGCTGCTGCAGAATCAGGTTCTGGCTGACAGGGAAGAATCATGGTGAAATAGTATGTGGCAAAATCAAGAACACACGGAGAGGGAGAGAGAGAGAGAGAGAGAGAGCCAAAAACAATAAATTAAATCGCAGAGCAGAGGACTTGGGATTCTTATCAGGATATAAAAAAATAGGAACCACAAAAAACAAATAAGAGCTTAAAGTCTTTTAGTTTTAGCCATGCAATTGCAAATCATCATTGGGTAGGTTAGAAGAAAAAAGAGAGACGAGAACATAAACTTTACCAAATATTACGTACCTTTTCCTTTTCCCCCATTGCAGTGAGTTGCGGATGATCTCAGGCTCAGATCTGAACCAGAATCTCTCAACTAAATTGACTGAATGGGACTGCCCTCACTGAACCCACTTTTATATCTATACATAGATATATAAAAATAGGAGTACAATTCGGTAGAACAAACTACAAAGCAAAGGGAAAGAGAAGGAGAGAGGAATATTTGATTGAAGAATTATGACAAATTGCTTCTTAAGAAAGAGAGAGAGAGAGAGAGAGAGAGAGAGAGAGAGAGATCACAATAGTTCTGTACACAAATGGCCAATCACATGCGAATACGTTGATATTGGAAGATTGATTTCTTGATATGATGATTGAGGGTTGTCGTTATATGAAGGTAGTGGCTTTCTGATGATCGCTAAAAGTTGCAAGTTTTTTGCATATGCATGTGCTGGCTTCGATTCAGGCTTCGATTCACCCACCTCACCTTCCAGACTTTTTCCAACGTCCTGCCAATATCCGTTTAAGTAAATGATTCATCATGATTCCGTTATCAAAAGTAAAATTACATCCTACGCTAGCTAATTGTAATTATTAAAGTACACATAGAGTTTGGTGTGGAGGAGAACTGCCAATATTATTTCATGATCATCAAGTTAATTGAAATAAACTATATTCCAAGGTCGATAATTATGGATCATGCACCCCCACATGGCACATGGAACTTCCTCCAATTGTCCCTAGATCTAAGTACCAGCTGCCACCAATTTTGAAATTTGGTTTGTTAAATCTAAACCGGTGAAGAAACGTCTAGTAATTCAATGTAACTGGTAAGCCATAAGTGCAAGCCGACTTATATTGTCACTGTTAAAAGTTAAAATATTTCACAGTGTGGATCCTTTTGAAATGCCAGTTTTAACTGTTTTTTTTTTCTTTTCAAACAAGTGATTGCCTTAGACTACCGACATATATCATACATCATATGCATGTGGAATTCGGTGTATTAAAAAAAAGAATGTAATAAGCCCTATTATCTACAATGTATTGGAGAGAATAACGGATGATCAAAATTCAAAAAGCATGGGCTCCAGACGACAAAAATGTGGCTGCTACCTCAGAAAACCGTTCATATATAAGTCCTAGCTTCATAGAGGTGGGTCTGCCTCACACCTCACACCTCACACGACAGTGTTTGATCAATCCGATTTTATCTTTTTTTCTTATTTTAGGGTTCAGTGGTCCATTTATTTTACTAAAATATATAGCATACAATTAAACAGAATGTGAGGCTATATATGTACCTTCCAGATTTGTTAAGTGCATAACAGCTCATTCATTTGTACATAAGACTTGATATGTTTGGTTCGATGCAACCGATATGGGTTGGATTAGTGGACATAAGACTTTGTATTATATTATATTTTATTAGTAATTTACTTAATTATCTTTTTGTTGCAATGAGATTTAGAGACGAGAAAGTACTACACTACACACCCTAACAATAGTCAATAGCACTGTATTGATGGTGTATACTGCCTAGTTACTAATAATTCGCAATTTGTGGTTGCGAAGTGGCTTCCGGGATTGCGGTAATACAAAAAGTGGTGAATTTTCTATACAACGTGCATGTGTGCTGAACTTAGGGTTGAAAATCGTCAAGATATGACGTACGTAATACGTGCCGATTCAATTAATCTTCTTATTTTATACAACACTAATGTGTGTTGTCTTGTTATTTGATTGATTAATAAAAGTTATCATTTCCTAATATTTGTGACCTCAGCTTATCATTCAAGAAATATAACTTTATACTAATAGTTTTGTTATCCTTTGGCTCTTTATTAAGCGCGTCATACTTTAACTTTGTCTCCTTGATTTGATTTTATGTTTTTAAAAAAATCATTACAATTGTATTTTGAACATATTTATGTTTTTTAATTCATTTCTTTTTTATTTTTTACTTTGTGTTTCATTGTTTTGTCTTTTGTGGAGGCACGGGATCAATTGTTGAAATTATTGAGATAATCTCACATAAAGAAAAAGAAAAACTTTATATGTGTTTATAAGTAGTTAAACAAGTAACTTATAAGAAAAATTAATAAACAAGAAGCAAAGAGTGCACCAATATGTTGTCTTGTGTTGTGAGTACCAAAGTGTAATAATAAGTGCAATTGGACTCGGGAGGGCGTGGCATTAAGCTATATATCCACCCACCAATGATGAAAGAAAGAAAGCCATAGGATTAGGGTTTGAGAAGTGATAAGAGGTGGGGACACAGCCTTTATCCAATCCGTTAATTTTTTGTGCCGACACTACTTTACTCCACCCCTGATTGAATGGGCTTTGGCAGCTTCAATACGCACACCTGAGATGTAACTTTGTAAGAGGCTTATTATACAGGTTATAAGAAGTAATTATCAAATATAGTAAAAAATTAAGGTTTAATTTCAAAAATGTTATTTTTATAATTTTTTTTAAATATATTCAAAATTTCACTTAAAAGACACAAATACCTTTAAAATTAACAATTAAATAAATTAAAGACTTTTTAGCTACTGTTACCTCAAGCTCCAGTCCAACTTCACCTTTGCTTCTACCCTCCACCACTGCAACCCTATCCCCTTCGACCCTCTCATCACCGACATTGAGCGCCACAGCGGTTACTACAAGTGGGAGCAGCAAAATTTCAATCATGCCTTCAATGCCTTTTTTCTTACTAATATCATTTTTAGTTTTAAATATACAAATAGTTTTTATAGTTAATTCACATGTCGTTATGTGATTGTATTTGTAAGACCCACGTGGCACCATATTATCACACTAACAGAACAATTGACAGATTTTTCACCAAAAAACTAAAATGTTCACGATGGACAAATTCTAAGAAAGACTAAAATGATTCACGATAGACAAATTCAAGAACACTACTATTGATTATCATTAATTATTAAGGACCAGATTAAGAAGTTATGTCAACGTCACAAATCATTTTGGTTAAAAAACATTTAATTTATTTGATTGTTAAATTTGAGAATATTTGTGTCTATTTAGGTTGAATTTTGAATATATTTAAAAGATTTTATAAAAAGTGACATTTTTAAAATTAAGAGTTAATTTTTTGCTATATTTGATAAATACCCGATTACAAGAGCCGTTAATGTGCACTTTTGATAGCATGAGAGAAAATTCAAAGTTTGTAAATAGAAACTACCATGTTGAATTTGGGCCGATACTAATATTTTGGAGCTCAGATTTGTGACAATTTAAGATGGATTTGAGTCACCAGGCTGACATAACCCAACAGAGTTGGCAACGAATACAGTACAACCCACCTACCTAAGAAAACCCTAAATCTTAACGCACAAAACCCTTTTAGGATTTGACCCTTTGGGTCGAACAGTTTAATATAAGCTTCCTGGCTCAAAAAATGATAAACCGTGCAACCAATAACCATATTCTCTTGTATAGTGCTCTGTACAAGAGAATAATCAGCGCTGTCTATACATAACACATTATAGTTCACATATTCCAGCTCTTTCATCTCATCTCATTCTTATAATAGATCAAAACGTTTGTATCCCATATAAGAGATGAATGGTGTTGGTCTGTCCCATATATTGACCCCATTCCCATAGGAGAAGAAGAAGAAGTTGATATTGCAATTGATCAATTCAGCAGCTGAAGGGAAAAAAAATTCACAGAGAGCAAAATATCATTCCCAACACAAGTCCAAAGGATCAAACCCCAAAGGTTTGAACATAGGGCAATTGGATTATTGGAGTGCCGTGCTAGTGCTCCTGGCTATAAGCTAGGCTATTGGGCAACTGATTGAGCCTACCCTACCATCACACATATGATATACTAGTAGATGAAGAAGTTATTTCGGGCTTCTGTGTAGTCAGGTTTTCGGCTTAATGGCCTTTTGAATTTTGTTGACACATTTCATCTATCAAGTTGCAAAGGACCGCTTTCCAATTTGAATTATCACGAGCTTTTGCTTTCAAGATTCTAATATCAGATATCAGAATCACCTTTTGATCCATATAACGCCCGACTGCTTTCCCCTTGCCTTCTTTCTTCTTTTCCCTTCCTTGTTTTTATATGCATATGTATATAGCATATAACTAAACTCATTTCGGCTATATATTCGTTTGAATCACATAAGGCTCTAAATTGGAAAATTACTGAAATGTCTAGTTGGTAATTGTGCGAGTTGAATCTAGAGTGCCACTTTGATCTGCTGGTTCGCTTACTGCCTGTTTAGGTTTCTTTGGTAAATCATACCAGTTAGGGTTTGCGAACAAATTTTGGCAAACGACTGATTTCCCAACGCTTTGTTGCATGTTTAAATGGATTATATACTAATGTACAAAGTTTGTGAATTAGTACTTGTTCATTAATTTCATTCGTATAGAATTTGGTTAAATAAAGTGAGTGCATGGGATTCTTTGGTGATTGATTGGGTGCCGAGGGCCAACTTGGTTACGTGAAGACAGGAATCCTTCCCTCTCCCTCTCCAAATACCAATCACCTTTTCTTTTCATCTTGCTTTTCCTTCTGGTTTACTGCTACTTTCATTTCATGGCATGGGAAACTAGATGACGATAATGTTTATCATCACAATTCACAGAGAGACACATATAGACAGAGAGTCACAGGCATAACCCTCGAAGAGTGAGCGAGTGAGTGGTTTCCATGAGATGGGTCCCGCTGGATTCCACCACCTCTTTCCAGATGCTGATGGCCTTCCCAATTCCCATGGCAATCAGAAGATTTTTCAGTGTGACCGGTACACGAGATGATACATCACGTATTACTATACAAATGGTAAAATATATGTGTTAAAAAGTTAATAACTTAAAAAGTAAGATTTCTCACTATTTACATAAAAATACGTGGTTTACCACCCGTGTTCCGTTTACAATTTCTCTCTGATATGGGCTTTTAGTTTAGTCCACATGGTATTCACTTGGGAGCTTGGAATCCAAAACCCTGGGGACCGCTTGGGCTCCATCCTATTTCTAGCTACACACAAATTTATAGCACCTCTAACAAATTGAGTGAGGAGAAGAGCTGTGACAGCCTTATTTTCCTGCTCCACATGTATAATCGTTTTCTTATTCTTTATCTTCTTCTTTTTTGTGCTGATCGATCAAGAGAACATAATGCTTTCTTCTTTTGTCTTTCTTCTAAATAATGTAATCAACATTCCAAACATAAAATCAATAAACTCCCATTTTCACCTGAAGCGGAGAAAAAACTAATTGTTTTGAATTATTATTATTATTATGGGAGATAAGGTTCGAAACTATGAAAATAATTTAAAAAAGAAGGGGGTTTTGAACTCGGCACAATAGATGAAAACCCAACACCCTATCCAATAAGATAATGTACCACATGAGGAGAAAAAACTAATTATGTTAATTGCTGAATACATTAAATATAGTGTATGTTTTTCATTTTTCAGTTTTCATGCCGTGATTCTTGAAACAACATCGTGTTAAGTTTGTAGTTAGATTCAAATAAAAGATCGATGTTGGGATCAAAACGTTCAATATGAGCATTGTACAAACGGGAAGTGAATTTTCAGCACTCTCCTATTTTTCATGGACTTCTTTTTCATTTCTGTAAAATTTTGTTGAATAAATCAAAGAATAATACAATGAGGCCCTTCTGTCAGAGGTGATTGATTTCAAGATGATTATTCACTATATTGAAGGTATTTTGAAGAAAAAAATGAATGTCAATTTTATATTTGATCCAAGTTAAAGGTTGCCCGTGTAGGATTAAAAAACAAGTTTACTTCATGATTAACATTTAACTTGGACGGTATAAGAAATTTGTCATCCATATTTTTCTTCAAAATGTCTTCAATATTGTGAACAATATTATCTAAGCTAACTCTTTCTAACAAGCGAGACCTGAGTGTATAAAAATAAGAGGAGTGTAGAAATCACTGACAAAATAAATCTCAAAGATCCAATTATTGTTGATTACATAAAGGTAAAGAGAAAAACTAAGTTGATTAATGGCTGACATTTGATTCGAAAAAAAAAGGTCTTATCTGCACTTTATCTTAATTAGTGTCGGAAAACTTTTTGTTTGATTGCAAAACTGAAGTTAGTGATGTAGGAGGAGAACCTTATCAGGATTCAGGAGCTTTTAGGGCTGGCCAATCATTTCCCTTCGGTGATTACAGTTTGTATATATCAAAGCAATGCAGTATACGAGATACTTTTTAGTGTGTTCAGAACACGGCATATTAACAAAATCTCTCACAGTATGCAAATGCAATGTATACAATCGATCATAACACTGCTTTGACCCCTTAATCTAAGGTTTTGTCCTTTTAAGCACCTCAAAACTTTCCTTAAAAAAATCAGATCGTTATACGAAACCATCATATCCACCCGTGACCCGCCACTGCTTTTTCGTCCAGGCCGGCTAAAGAGATCAATCACATGCATTAACGCCCGTGTTCTTTTTTGACCATGAAAAATTACTGAATTTATACCGGGATTTGGATCCTTGTCGGATTCTTTTTATAGGCATTTTATAGATTAATACACGTGTACCGTTGATAAAAAATCGTGTGGTCCAAACTAAATAGTTTTTAATTAAAACAATCTCGTTTTACGTGAAAATATAAATAAAAAATTATGACCGCATGATTTTTTATCAACGGTACACATGTGTTGATCTCTAGGATCCCCATAAAAGGGATCCGGCGAGGATCCAAATCCTTTATACCGAACGATTTGAGTAAAAAGATATATTTCTACGTAAACATTTACTCCTCTTGTCAGGGTAAAATGATTTTTGTCCCTACCCTGCCTTTAATACCAACAGTAGTATGAATGATCATGCAGTTCATTTCGAAGGAAAGCAGGGGCAATTTGTGAGAAGCTGAGTCAGCATTAAACAATTCCACGTCAGACACGTAGAATTCTCACGTACTTAAATGTCCTTTAGCTCCTTCACCCATACCCCAGAAAGGAAAGGAGAGATAAGAGACCGACCAAGGGTTAGAGGAGAGGAGTGAGATAAAGAAATAAAAGCAAAAGAGTGAATATTTCATCACATTTTGTTTCCAGATTGCATAACATATCTGCATCCATCTTCATTCAAATTTCTGAAGAAAGCTACTTTCAGAATCACCAGAGAAATGGGCGAAGTAAGTATTTGGCCGACACTTTGTTTTATTCACAAGCTTTATTTATATGTGTGTGTATGCGATTTGAACAGCTTGCTGTATTTTTTGAGATATTTCGAACTTTTTCCTATATTCTTGTTGGTTTTTTCTTGTGTATTAGACATTAATTTGTTTGGGCAGAACAAAGAGTAGCTTCATGTATTAAGTGGCATTTTATAAGTTTAATTTTCTAGTTGATTTTTGTTTTGATATATATTTTGTATGGAAACAAATTAAAGGTGAAGGAAGAGGAAGAGAAGAAGGAAGAAAGAAAAGATGAAAAGAAAGAAGAGAAAAAGGAAGAAAAGAAAGAAGAAGAGCCTCCGGAGATAGTACTCAAGGTTGATATGCATTGTGAAGCTTGCGCAAGGAAAGTTGCTCGAGCCTTGAAGGGTTTTGAAGGTAAACTTGTTCTTTTCCTTATTATTTCCATCCTTAATTTTTGAATTCTGACAACCTCTCCCTCATCAATTTTTTGAATTGAATAAGAATAAAACAAACTGAGCTAGGAAAATACATATAATTTAATTTAAAAGTGTTTTTATATTTAGTGTAGTTAATGTTTAGCACGTTTTTCTTGAAGAAAATATTTTTCAAGTGTATTTCTTTTCGTTCATATTTAATCACAAAGAAATTTAAAAGGTACGAGGAGGGGTTAGTGCAAGTAGTTTGAATTTTGAGTATTTGAGTGTAATTAATTTGTGGTGGACGGTGGTGGGTGGACTGCAGGAGTGGAGGATGTAACGACAGACAGCAAGGCGAGTAAGGTGGTGGTGAAAGGGAAGGCGGCAGACCCCATAAAGGTCTGCGAAAGATTACAAAAGAAAAGCGGCAAAAAAGTGGAGCTCATTTCACCTTTGCCTAAACCACCAGAGGAGAAGAAGGAGGACCAACGAGTTAAAGAAGCTGACAAGGAAGAGAAAAAAGTGGAGGTAATTATTTCAAAACCTACTTTCACATTTTCACTCACTATTTTTTCACGCACCGGGTTTCCACCGTAAGATTATCGTTATATATTACTAATTAGACATTAACATACTCATGAAATAATCATATATTTTAACCAACCTTCCACGGCTTTACTCACTCTAATCTCTAGTCTATGATCAGGAGAGAATTTTTAAAAATATTTTTCTATTTGTATAATGACATATACGCATGTATTCGTGTTTGAAAACTAGAGGGTCTCCACTATCAGTCTCTACTACTTTTGTGTTTTTCCGTGATACTAATCACTAAGCATATATATATTAAACAAGCTATGTTATTTACACTAAAGGATAAAAGATGGTTAAATCTTACAATAGTCTAACAATAATATGATTTAAATTTATCTTTTTCAAATATCGAACATATAACCTCTCACTTACAAATAAAAAATATTATTACGAGATCGTAATACTAGCCAGCAGATCACTAAGCATATTAAGTTTAAGTTTGAACGAATTAATTAGGGTTTTTATGGATGGTGACTGTATGGTCCTATGGATGGAGGGATGGGTTCGGCTCGATTCTCTAGAACAGTGATATCGTGACTACTGTTTTAAATACTGACATGAAAGTAACAATTCAAAGTCAGCAAATTACAGCCCCACTTCCACGAAATTCACTATCCACATGCAAGTCCCTCATGCAATCTCCAACCAAATGATCTCAGAGAATCAGACGGTCGAAAATAGTTCGAAAACGATCTCTAACCAAATGTCAGGCCAGAGAGCTCGTGGGCCCCATTGGACAAAAAAGGGCCAAAAAGACAGCCCAAAGTAGCCAGCCAGTCGACCCCCGAACCTGGCTGGATTTCAAACCCCAACGGCTCGCTGCTGGCGTCAGCTAGCGTTATTTTCAAATATATAAAAAAAAACAAAATTTGTTTAAATAATTTTAAAAATTCATTTTTCCCCTATAACTTTCTAAACCATTAAACATTATATAACATTAAGTAACATGAAACAATATAAACAATATTAAACAACATTAAGTAATATTAAATAACATTAAACAATATTAAACAACATTAAATAACTTCACTTAACCGTTAGATTTGAATTTAAGTTGCATTTTTTAAATAAAAAATTATGTTTGGCCCTATGACCATTTGACCCTCAGGTGGAGATTGTTTTTTGTGACCAGGGGTAAAACATGCCCTATGGTCATTTGGCCCTCAGTTGGAGATGAAGGCAAATATGGTCATGTACTGTTCATTAAAATATTAATACCTTGGAGGGCCAGAGGGCTAAAACGTGCCCTCTGGCCAGCCTTTGGTTGGAGATGGCCTTGCATGAAAAAATTCTTAGGCACATTAGTGTTAAATTTCAGGTAGCCGGGCCATGGGCTCACTCCAACAACACCGATATTGTCCCCACTTGGCCACCTGCTCAATCCGTCAGGT
>JAOTRO020181079.1:0-11329 GCA_028566515.2 Pyracantha coccinea | reverse complement strand
CAAAATATTCAAATGTATTAATATACCTATATGAAGAACATGCAAAATTGTTATCATAATATATTAAAAAAAAAATTAGTTTGCTTAACAGACATTAAAATATATTATCATGAATGAAATGAAATGAAAATTTAAATGTAATTAATACATTAAAAAGAAAGAAAAAGACAATAAACCATCAAAATATAAATAATAAATGAGATGATTAAATGTACCAGGAACTAAAATTGGATTTTAATCTTGTTATAGTCTAAAACTCATCTTTTTTAAGGATTGAAATGAAGTTTTCCATAATATAAATCCCCACCAACTTGATGATAGGGAATTATGCTTTACCTATCTGAGTAGCCAACTCCCACTTATCCAATAGAAGAGGGAGCAAGGACGGACCACATCACTAGCATAAAAAATACTACCAATAATCCTAGCTAGCTTGAGAATGCATGAATGGAACTAACAATCCTCTAGCAAGCTTAGCTAGTGACTGGATGTTCATAGTTAGGTGAAAATAAGGTCATAATATCATGTATAATAGCAAACAGATGGACGATAAAACCTGCTACTTCCAAACCAATTAGTTCTTAGTTTAGCAGTAGTAGACCTCCTTTGTATGTTGAAAAAAGATGTCTATTGTGGGACGAACGGTGGAACGGGTTATACAACTTGATTTTTTAGTGTCATTATTTACTCTAAACTATGACGGCTTTGCATGAGGTTTTCGTTAATGTATCTGTTGTGGGACATGATGTGGAGGACTCGTGTCGCGCCCCGGACTTGGCGCTAGCTAATCCATCGCTAGTGATTTTTCACGTCACTTTTAAGAGCAAAGAGTAAATACTTCAAAGTCTCAAATATGAACATAAACAAATAATGCACATTCAAAGATATTGGATTCAAGAGTTGCAATACAATCAAACACATGACAATGAATCAATAACAATACAAATACATTTTGCAATTCTTCATCGCTAAATCTAATGAGGTCTTGCTGTCATGGTGGTCTCATGGGCCTTATTGGTAAACTTTATAGGCTCAACATGGTCCACTACCGTTATCATTAATGTTGTCATAACTTAACCACCTATTAATATGTGAGTTTTATCACAAAATGCCTTAGTGATATTGGGGATGAAATCACCCCCTGTATTAATTGTATATAACTTTGTCATATGTTGATGTGGGATCTTATAATCCAACATGCCCCCTCATGAATCGCCCCCACACAAGGTAACAAGGAAAACCAATTCCTACATCAAAAACTGGTCAAATCATTAAACCCAGGCTAAAGCCAATCTTTTCGAGAGCTTGGTCGGTCGATATTCAGGCACTAGAGAACGTCAATCGTTTTGAAGGCCCGGTTAGTATCCGGTCATTGGAACCAACACCAACGTTTTGAAAGCCCAATTATTCAGTTAATACCCTTAAGTTGGAGCTAGCTCAACTTTTGAAAAGCCCAACTTAAGGAAGCATATTTAAGCCCAATAAGTCGAGCCCATGATATATCGAGAGAATAACATGCTCTGATACCATGATAAACTTTATAGGCACATCATGGGCCATGACCAATATTACTAATGTTGTGACAACTTAACAACCTATTAATAGTTGTTGGGTTTTACCACAAAAGGCTCCAGTGATATTATGATTGGAATCTCTCTTATATTAATTGTACATAAGTGTGTCATATGTCTAATGTGAGACCTTATTATCTAACACTTGTTACCAATTGATCAAAGGCCAAGACTCGTTTGATAAAAGGACACAAACACTATTATTCAAAAGAACTGAATCAAGACTATCAATCAAAGAGACTTGTGGTATATGCCCTGACCCTCGGATGGACTAGTCTCCAGTCCAACTTTTAGCAAACAAACAAGAAGAATTGAATCAACCACATGCTCAAATGTTACTCGATTCGATTACAAACACTTTGAACAATGAAACGAAGGCAAACATATCTGAATCAACAATCAAACGAGGTACGAATAACAAAAGAGGTAACTGCAAATTTAATCAAAGCATAATAACAAAGTAGATCAGAGATTCAAAAAGAAGGAAGCAAAACAAACAACACAAGGATAATTACATGATTCACTATGTTCCAAACTATGAGTTTCAACAACTAACAATTTCTCCAGGTATTTCTTAGCTTAAATCCTTCTCTTACAAACTAACCCCTTTATTTTTTGTTCTGAGATATGTCAAAATGGGCTGAAAGAAGCAAAATTTGTCAATAAAAAGCGGACAACTTTCTTTAAGCAGGTGGTGGAATCTTATTTCAGTTGTGGGTTAGCTTAAGGAAGAGGTGGCAGCTTAACTTTACAGATGGCGTCTAGTTGTTGTGCTAAAGTCTAGCATTTTTCACCCAAACAGTTTGGAAAGTTACACTAAGACCTCAAAAGAGCTAGGTTGTTACAACTCAAAGGCGTTTCAACTTGGGATCGCTAGAGCTCCTGATGCCCATACACGTCGTCAAGCCAATGATTCTGCCCATCGTCTTGCTCGACATGCTCTTAACTTGGAGTTGGTTTTTTCATGGTTTAAAGAACCTCCAAACCTCATTTGAGATCTTTTAATTGTTTGAGAAATGTAATAGTTAGTGGTTTGTGTTGTTTTCTTATATAGTTAGCTTTCTTTTTTTTTGTTGTCAAATCTTATAATAGTTAGTTGGGTTGCCCCAGTTTTTTGTGTTGATCATGAAACTTCTATCGTTGTCATCAAAGAAAAAAGAAAGTTCAAATTATTCGTTGCCAAACATCGATTAAAGTATAGTCCAAAGTTGTTAATAACATTGACATGACATGTTCATTTGTCTAGATTAAGCATTTCATACTCAAGTATGATAGTCAGCAGTCCTGTCAGCGACCTTCAAATCTGCTGCTGTCTTCCCGCTCTTCTCCGCAGCACCAGTGTTCAGATACAACTCCAACTCTTCAGGAGATCACATCTGTTGGATAGTCCAAAGTCCTTCATTATCTCATGTATTTATCCGTGAAGCTGAATATCTCATGTAACCAATATATATGGAATACAGTGGCTCACTCGAGCGTTTTCTGAGTTGAGTTGATAAAACTGAAACCGTGTTCTTGCTGCAACTCTCTGTGCGCTGATATCTTTCAAAGTAAAGAGAGCAACAGCAACGCTAGCAAAGGACATTAGTGAAACCAAGATCACGTGATGCTGCCTCAAATAATTAAAGGTGCTCTATAACTATTACTTCCAATAATAATTGACACTAATAATCGATCATAGTATCTACTGTTTCTCTTTTTCTTTATTTGTTCTTTATATTAGGTCTTATTCCTTTGCTCAATCAAATCTCATGGCTACTTTTTTGCAACTATCGCGTCTTGAATCCCTTGAGTTCCAAACCAATTTATAACTTTGTCCCCCAACTATGGACGACTATTTGCCATTTGGTGGGATATTTTGGCATGCATTCCTTCAAATGTTAGTGGCAATATTTTGGTTTTACTTTATTCTTCAAACTGCATTTTACATTCTTATTATCCGCGAAAGAAATTTTTGGATCTGCTGTCTCTAAAATATTACATACATGAGAGGAATTGCATTTTGAGAAATGTAAGATGACTTTTTCATAGTTTCGATAACAACTCCTTAATATTTCGAAAATATAAGTATCTCCTTAGTTTTGTTAATAAACAAATATTACATCCTAAGTTTCTTGAATCTCTTTTAGATGGAGAGATGTTCTCATGTAACTGGTGAGGACACATATGACAAACATATATTGGATACAATGATGATTTTTGAACACATGACAATCGTTTAATAAACCGATAACGTTACTGAAACTATACATTGGTTGCAAGAGAGAATCTCACTAGGTGAGTGGAGCTAGTTATCTTAGATTCCCTACAAAAATTAATCTCTTATCCCGATATTATCTGTAAAACTCAGAGAAAGCCCAATGATCATCTTGTATCTGTAACCTGTCTGAATATTATTATAAGTATTCATGGGTTTAGTTTACTCATAGCTGGCAAGTTAATTAAAATTTACTTGTAATTGATTTGTTTTGGTTTAACATGCCTTTTCATGCCTCGAAAAGCTATCTCTACTAAGATTCTTGAATCCTGATTGGAGCATGCATCATGCATGCATTGTCTTGATCGAATCTAGTTGCACTTGCAACTCTACTGCCGTACTCTTCCACAGTTAATAAACCGTGTTTAGGGAACTACGACCTTCTCTATACCGATGACACTTACTACTTTTCCTCGAGAGCGACATCCTTAACGAAATCTAATTATAATTTGAGAATCATAACCTTCCGACTTGGAAAAACATTCATAACAAAAATAATATGTATAAGAAGATAGAATGCACTCGTATGCCTCATTAAAATTATATGTCGTGCGAGCTTTCAAAAATTGATACATACAAAGGCAGTTCCAAGGGGAGTCCTCTGGTGTCTTGAGATCCTACGAAGACCAAGAAATATGGGGAAAATGTCGCCAAAAGACCCTATGACCAGCTGATATAAGACCTAAAAATGCCCAAACAAGTTGAAGAAATGCCCATTCAGCAAAATTTGGCATGCATTGGCAAGTGATACTTGATAGGTCTGAACATCAAGCGGGAAGCCATCGACAAATCTATACATAACGATTGGCCCACGAAGTGCTCAAATAAATACCTCAACAAAAAACAATTGAAGAAAAAAAATTTTAACGATGCCCGCGTATGAATCTTTTACAGCGAGTTCGCGAGATTCACATCTTAAATCCACCACAGTGGATACGGAAACTCTCTATTTCCCATCAAAACCTTGATTCTGGCCGGACGGATCTTAAAAGGTCAAATCTATCTTATCTGGCAGGGATCAAACTTTACAATTAAAAGTACCACGGGCCGTATGGTCCCTTGATAATAAATAAATAACAACATGCAATGATGAGGTGGTTGTGAGTGCTTCGATTTTGATATAAAATTAGAGAGGAATGCTAAAAAAACTCTCAAAATTAAGATTTTTTATTAATATTTCCTCACCTCATGTACTCATTTTGAGACATTTCTCAAAAGGAATATGTTATCTACACATATTATTTTACTTTTTACACACTCTTTGATAATTTTTTGTTTGTTGATTTTTTTCAATTCATCTGATCTAACTGCCGAAAATTAAAAATATTTATGAGAAATAAAATAAAGTGTGTGTATATCATATCCCTTCTCAAAACTAAATAAAAATGATGAGCTAGATTGGCTCAAAGCTTCGACTAGAAATCGGTTGACCCAGCTGACAGATCTAATATACACATTCAATAATATAAAGTATTCTGCAGGTTAATCAGAAACGATGATTTGCACACATAACCACACCATTAACAGCTTAGTCTCACATGTAATGCAATTGAAAATCGTAATAACAACTAGAAGCGATTTTAGTAAGAAAACACCAGGAAAACTAAATTTTTATAAGCTAAATAATATATGGTTGTTAATGATTAAATTATTACTTAAATATTAATTAATATGATTATTTTATAAGGAAAACCAATGAAAAAAAGTTTTAAAAACTTTGATTTTTAACAGTAAAGATAAAATAAAGGGTAAAGTGAATAGTACCATAATTGATTTTTTAGTATAAAAATGTGGTTTTTTGTTAAAGTAAATAGTACCGAAAGCTTTTAGTTAAAGTTCCATATTTTCTATTGGTGACACATTCTTTTAGTAATACATATCAAATTACTTATTCAAAATTTAAGTGTCTTCTAAAAAGAGAAATGCTAAGAAACCTCTTTTAAAAATTGAACTCTTCATGAATTCTCTGTCACCTTATTATTATTGTGTTTTTCACGATATTACTTTTAATTTTTCATGTCGAAAGCTGCCATAAACCATTTTGGTTATTTGAAAACGCTTTTAATTAAGGGAACTTTAACGAAAAGCTTCCGGTATTATTCACTTTAACGAAAAACCACATTTTTACTCTAAAAATCAATCCTGGTACGATTCACTTACAACACCTTTTTGTCATCTTCGTTAAAATTCAAACTTTTCAAGCACTTTTCATTAATTTTTCTTTTAATTAATCCTTCTTATCAAACAAGACCTAATTGGTATTTGAAAGCATTTTTAATCCTTTTATTTACACACTGACACAAAACCTCTTGATTGTAGTTAATGTGATCACCCTGGCTGAGTGGGAATGAGGGTTCTCTCTAGATTCTTTTTGTGGGGATTTTGAGGATTATCTAATCGTGGTTATTTATTATACATCGTACGATTAGTTTTCTTCAGATGCTGTTTATATTTAATTTTAAATAAAAAATTACAATAATTTTTAATTGCATGATATATGACGAATGAATTTGATTAGAGAATATCAAGATCCTCACAAAAGAGAATCCCTCATTCGCTGAGTGGCTTCTTCAACAATTCAATTAATGGACCAGTTAACTCACAAAGATCGCTGAGTGGCTTCTTCGATAATTCAATTAATGCACTAGTTAACTCACAAAGATATCTTACACATGGAGGAAGATTCTTTTCCCTATTAATCTCTTTTTTTTCATTCTTTACTATTTAAACAGTTACGGTTTAATCAAGTTAATATTTTATATATATTTTTATTTATAAATATAATAAGATAAAAAATAATATGTAAAAGGATATGAGAGAAGAAGATGGCAATAAGAAAACAGAGAATCTTACTCCCTTACGTATTATACATGAAGTAAATTAACCCGACCTTTCACGTCTCAGACACGTGACAACTATACATGCATCAATCAAATCAGTACCCACTAGTGTCATCACACACAGCAGTCAGCCAAAACATAGAGGAACGATTTTTCTGTGTATTCAATGCACTATCCTTTCTTTTTATTATAATATATAGTTTTTATAAGGTTGTTTTCGAAAATGGATCATTTTCGGATACTTTCTTCTAAGTCCATCAAATCTACTCATCAACGATTACAAACATAGATCTCTTTATAAGTTATAATAATTATAGTAATTAAATTAAATTTTAATGACTCGAATGAGTGAACTTAGTGGAAGAAATAAAAAAAGGATCTCTTTCTGTTGTTTTCCTTCCGATCCCTAGCCCAACTATTTATTATAATGAAATATTGTTTGTTAAAACAGTTTGAAGGAGATTCTTAATATCATTTAAGAGATTTATCGTTTGCATTTATTATGCATTTAATATTTCACAAATTATGTAATATAAAAAAATTCAAATACTAATTTTAAAAACATAATAATTACTAAACAATCAATAATCAAGTAATATTTTTTTTCACCTAGTTCTAAAAAAAATAAATAATGTACCTATGTAATTATTAATATATTTTAAGAATTAATTGTTGATATGGATACATTCAACCAAAAAAAAAAACATGGTACAAATTATATTAAGAAATATGGGTGCATACTAAAATTTAAAATTCATGTGGGTACAGATAAAAACTAAAAACAATATTGATACATTATAAAATTGGTAAAAAAATAAATTAGAAAAATGCAAAATATATATTTGGAATGATTAATTAATAAATTTTTTATTTTTAAAATTCACATGTAAATAATTTAATATTTAATTAATGAAATGGACGAAAGTCCAAGGATCTTGATAAAAAAAAATTCAATTAATGAGAAATGAAAACTTAATTTATCTTTTTTTAATTATACAAGTGGGACATTTTAATCCTGTTATTTATAAACTAGGAAAACCAAAATTTATAAACTAAATTTAATTTAAAATTTTGATTCCCTACCACTATCTTTTTATATTATAATACTTGAAAAGAAATACGTCACTTGTGTTACTTGTACTCATAAACACAGAGAAAAGTATGGATTCAAACATGGAAACTCCCATCATCCCATGTGAGCTTCAAAACCCAGATCCACTCAAATTTTAACGTACAAAACACGACCCACCACCTCTCCAAAAAAGTGAGGGACCACAAAAACCTTCGTCAAACTCTCAAAAATCATTATCACGTCGCTTAATTTTCTCAACACACCAAAGTGGAGACGTCGAGAACGAGAAAAGATCCGACCAATAATATGACCAAACCCAATCCTCACCCTCACCGCCGTCACCTCCACCAAAAATCACAAACCCTACCACCCTCACCCACCCACTCCTTCCATTCCTCCTCCTCCTCCTCCTCCGATTTCGAGTTCACCATCTCTCTCTCCCCTCGCAAATCCTCCAACGCCCTCTGCCCCGCCGACGAGCTCTTCTACAAAGGCCAGATCCTCCCTCTTCACCTCTCCCCTCGCCTCTCCATGGTCCGCAACCTCGTCCTCCCCTCCTCCGCATCCTACTCTTCCTTCTCCGACACCACCACGTCGCGTGACTCCACCGGCAGCTCCTCCAACGAGTCACGTGACTCCACCTCCTCTTTTGCCAGCGACCTCGTACTCTTGGCCGACCAGTCATGCGACTCCTCCCGCCGCCCCAGCTCCGTCGCCGAGGAAAGCAACGAGGACTCGTTGTTCAAGCGCGCCTTCAACTACAACAACAACAAGTACGTGAGCGTCCACTCCAACGACAGCGTTTCGAAGAAGAAGTACTTTTCCTTGTCGAGATTCTCCTCCGTGTTTAAGAAGGAGCCGAAAGTACAGAAGAACAACACGACAGATCCTCACAACAACGCCGCCAACCCCGCCACGGCGGGACTCGGGTCTAACAATGCAGTGAAACCTAAACGTATGAGCACTACTGCTAAGGAGGTTATTAGTAAGTACTTGAAGAAGGTGAAGCCCTTGTATGAAAAACTCTCCCAAAAACAACAACAACAAAAAATGGGGGGAGGAGGAGGAGGAGGAGGATTGGGGATCATGACCACAACAACAATATCAACACCGAAAACATCTGACAAATGCACGGCTGCGGCGACGGCGAGGAACAATAATAAAGATTGTGGTTCTAACAATCATGTATTAGTTTCTC
Source organism: Pyracantha coccinea (assembly GCA_028566515.2). Lineage (NCBI taxonomy): Eukaryota > Viridiplantae > Streptophyta > Magnoliopsida > Rosales > Rosaceae > Pyracantha > Pyracantha coccinea. The sequence continues at coordinate 2,391 of JAOTRO020181079.1, read as the reverse complement.
ATTCTTTCTCGGGTAACCTCAGGTACCCAAGAAGAAGAGAGTGCATTTCTAGCTGCCCTTCTTCAATGCGGGGATCCCCGAGCCACTCTGGGGTTCTTTCCCGCACTTTGGGTCTAACGGGCTCGGGTGGTGGCGGCGCTAGTAGTAGCACGTCATCGTACGGCGACAGATCGTCGATGGAGGAGCTTCAGAGTGCAATTCAAGGCGCAATTGCTCATTGCAAGAACTCCTTGGTTCATTGCAACAATGGTCAGTCATGAGATTTGAGATCCAAGTTAATTAATTAAATGTAAAATAATTAATTATTTAGTTTGACTAATTAGATCTCAAGTTAATTGTAAGTGTTTGCATCTGTGTTTGTTTCCAAGAGAGAGCTAGGTCAGCTGAAAAGCTGCATGCATGCATGATGATTCGAGGACTTATGTGAAATAAGTGTGCTATCATTATCATCGTAGTGTTTTGATTCAATACTATAGTATATGTGGAAATTTAACTTACATGCTTTAGGTTATTGAACTGAAACATTACATAGTACATGTTTATATGCAAGTTGCTCTCTGATGATGCATGTGATGGGTGGTATTTTGGAAACACTCATTTGGTTTTGGTCTCAAATATTAAGGAATCGATCAAAATGAGTTTAGTACACACTAGCCCTTCGAACTTGAAACTTATAATCTTGTTTTTCTAAGGCTGTGTTTGGTTTGTTAGATTTTGGTTTTTCGATTAGTGACCCAAAAAAAATAAAAACCAGAAATGTTAATTTAACTGAATTATTGTAGCATGAAAGTTATGCTTTTGGCTTTGCATTTTCTGTGTTTGTTTGTGAGGATTATTTCAGTTGTCATAACCTTTTATGGATCAGTTTTTTTTTTTCCTGGAAATGTGCATGGTTTTTTTACTTTTATATATTTTGTAACTTTTTTTAATGAACTTCTAGAGAGATTTTTTAAAGTACCTTTAATATAAAGTTGGACATCCTGTCTCAGAATGCGAAAACGACTTTATTAAAAGTTGAACTTTTTATGATCTATATGTTACTTCATATTTTTAACATAATATTTTATAATGACGGCATAAAAATTAATATTAAACTATAAGATCGTAAAAAGTTTATGAAAAGTTCTTATAATATTTCTCATTAGAATATAAGTGAAATGACATGACACTAAAATTATATTATAAAATAATACATACTAATGTAAAATATAGTGTAACATCTCGTATACCACACACAAAACACTCTCCAAGTTCTGATTTTGCATGCCGCTTTATCACAGTAGCATAAGTAATTATATTTATACACTTGGGTGCATATTCGATTTCTATCAAATTTTTTTTGTTAAACTATAGACTTTGTAAGTTTAGATGTTAAACTAGTTAATGACAGAATTTGAATTCACGTCGTTACCTTTCCACCATTATGATAAATGGCTCTACCAATTTTTCATTCCCTAACAACTAACTATTTAAATTTTTTTTCCCGAACAACTAATTATTTAAGTTTATCAAAAAAAAAAAAACTAATTAATTAACCGCACACTAGCGAAATTAAATGGGAGAAAGTTAGGCACATGGTCATTTCAATTCGTTGAGGCTTTAGTTGAGGTCAGCCATGTGCAAAGCTTGAGAAGTTGTGATTGGATAAGACCGTGGATATTTAATACGGGAAGCGGCTGCGAAGCCAACTTCCAATATATGACATTTTCTAAAGGTTTTTTTTAGCGAAAATGGTATCTGAGATTTGCATAACATATCATTTTAGTTCTTGATATTGAAAATTTAAAGAAATGGTCTCTGAGATTATCCACTATCCATTAATTTGGTCATTCCGTTAAAAACTTCGTTAAGTATCCCAGAGCTCTTGGCCAAAAGTTTGGGCAATTATCAAAGCTTCGTAACTCAATCATTTCTTAACCAAATTCGACCCATAATATATTAAAATGAAGATATGAAAGTGTAAAACAAGATTATACCATTTGGAAGCCCAATGGTTCCCTGAGATGGCCGGAAAATATCCTGAAAGGTGATTGGTCCGCAGAAAAACTGGAAAACTCGCCATAAACTAGGTAAACTTTAACGTTCATAACTTCTTCAATACTCAATGAAATCAAGTGATTCAAAAATGAAAATCATACTTCTTGACGAGATGAAGAGAATGGTATCTTTCTTGATTGCTAACTCGCCATGGCTTGACCGGAAAATGGCTCGTAAATGGCTATCTTGGTCTCCAGTTAGCCACTTTCGAGTCATTTTCCAGCCAAACCACGGAAAATTAGTCATCGAGAAAGGCACTATTCTCTTTGTCTCATTGAGAAGTATGATTTTCGTTTTTGAATCACTCGATTTCGTTGAGTATTGAAGAAGTTATGAACATTTAAAGTTTACCCA
>JAOTRO020181069.1:0-11329 GCA_028566515.2 Pyracantha coccinea | reverse complement strand
GGGCAAAATAATAGGGGTGGAAGAAAATATTTGCCTCTATTAATTGACATTGGAGATGGATTTAGTGAAAATGCATTAGGAGCGGATTACATGCAAACTAGGGGCGAATTAAATTGCCTGCATTAATTTAGGGACATTAGGGGTGAAAATATTTGCCACAACTATTATTTTGTGATTGTATTGAAAAAAAAATGTTTATTTTCTGTTGGGATTCAAAATTTTATATTATTAAATGTAGAGTCAACTTTTAACTTTCAAAAACCTAAGGGTGTGTTTGTTTCCCTTCACTAGCCCTCATTGGACTGGACTAGACTAATAGTTAGTTTACTTCACGGGACTAGCTTTAGTAGGAGTAAGCCGGACTTGCCTCGACTAAGGACCGTGCTAGACAGTCTTAGCAAGAGACGTCGCGAACCATGGGACTAGCTAATCCCTTCGATTGCTCTCTGCTCAAGTCCTCTACTCTTCTCTCTGCTCGCGTTTTCTCCCTCTCTCCTCATCCCCAACCCTGAATCATGAACCCTTGATTCCAACTTCAATCAGAGAACTCACGAGCTCCGTCGTCCGATTCACCTCCGCTCAGACCAAGCTCATCAGTCGCGCAGTCCGATTGGACTCTTTCCTCCTAGACCTCAATTTTCGACGGCAAGGACTTCCAGCTCCGTCTTCCTTGACCTCATCCACTGCTACCTTTGCTCCGCTTTGCCCCTCACATCTCCTTCTTCCCTGCTTCCCACAACCAAAAAACCCATAAAATTTGAACCCGGAAAAAATTGAACCTAGAAAACCCAGAAAAGGGAAAGGGGAAAGAGACAGTGGCATAGATAAAATGGCAGAGAAAGAGGAGAGGGGAGGAATGCAGTGGGCGAACTAAAAAATGAGAGAGGAAGATGAAATGGCAGAGAAAGAGGGGAGGGGAGGGATGCAATGGGTGGACAAAAAAATGATAGAAGAAGATGATTCTAGCAAGGAAAATGATAATTTAATAATAAAATATTAGTATATATATAGATTAAATTAATGATAAAATATTGTAAATATAAATTTAATAATATAGTATAGGAATCCTGCGTTTTAGTCCGACACATCACCTAACATTTTACTAAATCAGTCCAGTTTAGTCCATTCTAGGCCAGTCAAGCTCAGTCCCTGAAACTAGTCCAGTCCAAAATAGTCTGGTGCAACAAACACACCCTAAGTCCCTTCTCTGCCATTTACATTCCTATTTCTTCACTTTCTCAACCACATTCCTTCACTTCCTTCACCACATTCTTCCTTCTAAAATGCCTTCCTTTCGTTCTTCCTTCTTTCTTCCTTAATTCTTTTTTTCCTAGTCCAGGCTACTTGATTGAATCGAAGATCGGGAGATGATTTAGGGTTTTTGAAATTTTGGGATTTTATTTTCTGAGTTCTCAGTTTCTTTCCTCGTGTTCGTGAAGGTAACAATTTCCACTATTTTCCTTTATTTATTTGTTATTATTTTATAAAACCTACATTTGTATATTTTGTTTGTTACTAATCAAACGATCAAACCCATAATCTCTTAGTTTGGGCTTTGGACATTTTCATCTTTATTTTTGTTTGTAGGTTTTGATTGGTATTTCATTTTTGTGATTTCTATTTATATATTGGTATTTAATATTGCATCTTTTAGTTAGGTTTAGTGTGTATAACTTTTATTGAAATTTGTAACCTTTTTGTGCTTTGACTTTGCATGGATTATGAAATACAGACATGTAATCTATATCAGTTGTGTGTTCGGATTAAGGAATAAGTCATCATTAGATTTAGTTTTAAGTTTTGTTAAAAGCCTTATGTACACTACCAAATTTGTAGTTCGAATATCAATCTACCATGTTCATCAGTATGTTTTATCTAATGAAATGAAATCTAAATTTTGTTTTTCCTATATTTGCTGGTAATAGCTTCTTCTAGTATTTTTTTCTTTCTTTTTTTATCAAGTTCTTCTGGGTTATTAATTACGGAAAGAAAACTTTTTTTTTTCTTTCAATTTAAACAATTCTCACAATGCAATAATGGCTGATAAATGGTATTTATCATATTGTAATTATAAAATACAAGTAGGGGCAGAACCTTCTGCCTTTATGTGCTAATTTCTAGTGTGTCATGCAAAACATTAGAGGCGGATGTAAAAACAGTGGGGGCAGATTTAAGTATCACCATTATGTTGTCTCGCAATTTCCTTTCTCAAAGCGTGAATCTCAATATCAAGTAGATTTATTCGGAATTTACCTTTGCTAGGGCACTTTCAACAATTTCGACAGATTCCATGAATAAATCACCAGTTACTTCAGTAGTCTCACACATGATATTCAACTTGGAAAATTCCTTTTGAGTGTTTAGTTCTCCCTTTGCAAATTCTCCATGTTTCTAACCACTATCACTTGTTGGACTTCTTCATTTGAATTGTTGTCAAAACTTCTCATGCTACCATGTACTTTGTTCTCAAACGTATGATTTGATGTGACTCTTACATCGACTCTTTCATTCCCATTAGTGCCCATTATAATCCATTTGTTGCTGATACTATTTTTTGTCTTTTGGTTAGTCCTTGGTGTGACATTAGTTGCAAATTTTGTTACGAGAGGTACGGTACTGAGCACCAATTAATTGAGGTGTGAAGTCGAAGTTTTTATACAGGTTTTTCTTCTTTTTTTGTACTGCATTTTCAAACTGTATTGGCATTTTCAGCGGTGTTGACTTATTCATTCAATAGAACAACAATTATTGCTTCATCAACTTCACACCTGATATTCAACTTGGACAAATCCCTTTTGAGTGTTTCGTTCTTGCTTTGCAAATTTTGCATGTAGCTGACCATGTATCGCTTGTTGGTGTTCTTCATTTGCATTATCGTCAAAACTTTGAGATTGTATTATTGTCTATTTGGGAAAATCACTTGCACTTATCTTGGCTGATATAGAGCTTCTCATGTTACCAAGTAATTTATTCTCATATTTACTGTATGGTGTGACTTCTACATTGACTCTTTCATTCGCATTAGTGCCGAATGCAATCCATTTGTTGTTGATACTGTTTTTAATCTTTTGGTCAGTCTTTGTTACAAGGGGCACGGTATTGAGTACCAATTCATTTTAGGTGTGAAGCCAAATGTTGTTACAGATTTCGGTGTCTTTAGTATTGCATTTACTTCTTCACTTTCATCTTCATATGGTGCTATATAAGTTCAAAATAGCATATAAACTTTTAAGATATGACCATATGATTGACAAAATGAGAGCAAGTTTTTTGCCATTGTACCTCTATTGTTCATAGGTCAATCTCATCTAAGAACTCATGGAGTGATGTCAAATTCCATGCATAAACCTTTAGGTCCTGCTTTTCCTCTCATGAATTGGGGTCTTTTGACGCAACCAATATTGGCACAAACAAAAAATAAAATCAATAAATCAAAACTCAACCATTTTTCACATAGTTATTACACTGAGTAATACAAAAAAACAATCAAAATATTGACACATAAAGAACTTACAAGTAGAGCTGCAAAATAATCAGTTATTTGGTTGCTCCTCCTCGCAAAGGATTTATCCAAGAAAATGCTGTTATATTGGATCATCCGTATCATTCATTTTGTTTATATCTTCACACTAACTCACAAATTTTCATGATATTAAGGTGTTTGTGTTGCAAAATAAAAGATTTACGCAGAAGCAGAAGTAAACAAGATGAACAAAGTCTTTGGGATCCTACCTTGGCGAGTTTCAATAATTCTACTCTAAACAACTGTCTTGGTTTCAAGGTGGCCGAAATTTCTGTTCATAAATTTCATCTTAGGTCCTGATAATCAATTCCATGCTTGTTGGAACCAAATTTTTGCACCATTGTGGATGGTTCAGTGTGCAAGAACTGATGCCTACAAACAAGAGCACACAGTTGTTATTAACCTAAAATACCAATGTGTTACTAGCCAAAGACTCTCCAACGGTCAAATTAGTATAAAGATCTTAGAAGTCAAGCAGTGGGCAAAGGAACAAAGTATGCATTATGAAAGCATTACCATAGATGAACCCTTGATGGGTGCATTTATACTAATCGGGAGAGAAACATTAAGATATAGAATCCATATTAAACTAGAAAAATACTAAAGGATAATTTTTTTTTTTAGTACAACGACATATTTTACACTGAGAAGAAGGGAAGTTTAGTTAAAGCACACAATGAGCAACCTAATTTGGTATTGAATCCGCCATCCACGAGATTCGAACCTACGACATCTCACTTACAAGTGAAGAGGAATACCATCAGATCGTAGTACTGAGTGGCAATACTAGAGGATACCTAGCATAAGATATTGATTCCTTTTAGGATTAAGACAATCCCTATATTGTAGGAATCACCAAGAATATAGGAAAGAAATCTGATCCTCAGTCGGATCAAGTTTTCATGCCTTACGCATGGTCAATGTCAACAAGGCATGCGGGTCTTACCTACGATTTCGGAGCCCAACATAGGTTGGTGGCGTCGTTGGCCCTGTTTGGGAGGCTTAGTCTGATCCGGAGCCGTTGAGTCCATGACCAAACTTTTGAGGCATTGGTATTCCGATCTGCCTTACTCCGACCCAAAAAAATTCATGGTCCCATAAATTCCCATAACTATGCTTCGAAAAGAGCGTTCCATTTCAGAGTAGATCGGAATAACGTGCCGTTCGGAATTCTTTGACATGTGTTGATTTTGTTCTGTTACATATGCTTTGTAATGGAAACGTTCCAAATTCAAGTGTGTGATCTTAATAGTCGTGCCATTAAGACAACAACGATTAAGAGATGTCACATTGCGTGTGCACGATAAATGAGAGGCTATTTTTAACATTTCCGATAGGTTTCAACCTTCGAATTATGAATAATACAAGGATTAGTCCATAATCTAATCACTATGCAAGATAGTTATTGGTAGATTACCAATGTAATCTCATTAGTGAGCCCATGAATAACAGTTATATACATATGTAAGAAGTAATTTATGAGGTAAGGTTGAAGAGACCCTCTTCATATGAGCAAGATAACTATAGGTGCAACCAGTGTTTAAAATATCGATACCGGTGGAAATATCGATAGACAGATTTGTGAAAATATCAATAGATATATCATATATCAATATCAATGTTGATTGTCTTCGATGGAAATGATGAAAATTTGCTCAAAAACATGGAAATTTAAAATTATTTTCTAGGGAATGTCATATGAAGCCACAACACATGTATGTATCAAGAATTAAAGACTAGATACAGTGTAAACAATAAGTATGTGATATGTAAGCATGACAAGTAATAAAATAAAGCATTTCCCTAAAAAGAATAAATTATACATAACTTAATTGAAATTTTCGCCACGAAAGCAGCACAAGTTTTATTGAACTAAACAAATACCATAAAGAAAGAAATTAGAAAAAATAAAGAATGCGTAAACTCATGGATATTTCCTGCAAACTTTTTGCAAATTGTCTGCAAACACTGGATATTTCCTGAAAATATTGAAAATATCGAGAAAATTGACAGATTTCCGGAAATATCGTGGATATGGGGGAAAGTTTAGACTTCATCCCCTCTTTCCCTATCGTTTCCTGAATTTTTGGATATTTCTGTGGAAATATCGAGCATATCCAGAATATTTCAAACACTGGGTATATCTTATATAACCAATGAGACTAGTACACATTATATCTGCACATCTATAGGATGAGATGTATGGCTAGTCTCAATCGATTAACAAGAGTTGCTAGCAAGTGTGAAAGTGCTTAATAAAGATTAAATTCATTGAACGCGATCACTTTGAGATCTTATGTATTTATACTAGATACATACTCAAGTCAATAAAACGACATTGCAATAATGCAAATTAGTCTTTGGGCCTGAGGCATCATAATTGTTTTATGGTTAGGCCTTTAACCTTAGATTACTTTAAAGGCACTCTGGTGTGAGAGAGCTTCCACGACATCATTGGGGTTAAGCTACCTAATCATGGAGGCAAGCGAATGTACACCAAGAAATTACTAACCATCACGATTGAAAGAGAATGCTCATCGACAAGGAATCTCTAACCTTCACAATTGAATTATGAATTGATCACTTGGGAACTTGACATGAAATAGCCTAAATAAAAGAAATACATGACCGAATGAGAGTACAACCAATAACGTAATAGATTTGAGAATAAACATGTGAAATTTCTTCAATACTATGTAACATTGAATGATATGAGAATGAATGATTGAGATTAAAATAGAAAAAACAGTTGTGAAATTCAAATTCAACAACTAAAATATCTATAGTATTGAATGATACGTAGCATTGGAGCCATACCCTAATTAGCTTAAATAAATAAACTAAAGCTCTAAGAAAACTATATATACAAGGATAACAAATGTAATATTTGTGTTTATCAGTTAGTCTCGCACTAGGCGTCTATAGACACAAGATATACATAAAGGTGCTCATTCATGAGACCGACTCCACTCAGCATTGACAAACTATGAGAGTGTAGAAATGAAAGCTTACCTACTCATCAGTTATATTACACTTCTAAGTTATAGATACAACTACTTATCTGACCTTCAGGCCTCAGTAACCATGATGTATTCATGGATATGATGTTTAGCTTAACCTTTAGGCTCTCACTTCATCTCAGAGCCCAATAATGTGAAATATATTATAATTTATCCACTTAATTTAATACTTCCAACATATTTTATGGTTTCTAATGAGTGTGAAAAAACATCAATAACCTTCAACGGGTGTCTTCTTTGTAGATTTGGGTTGACAAATTCTAAACTTTGGGATACGAAAATTGTTGTTTTTAGGAGCGAGGAATAGTTTTTGGGCCTGACTAAATAAAGTGACACCAACCAATTTCAAACATCACCAGCATTAGCCCAATTAATTTTCAATAAAGGCCCAACACTTAAGCCCAAGAGTTATGTTTCGTTATGAAGAGAGAGCCCTCATATTACAGCAGGCAAATGTCTGAAATAATCGAAGGATTCTACCTTGTCATCCAAGTTTGGCTTTCTTCTTTATTTTTCTTTTGTTTGCCCTTTTACCTTTGTCTTTGAGAGGAAGATTATTGCAAGTTTATACACCATACGCATTACCTAGCTCTCAATTGTTTTATTATTTCCTTCTTTTGGATTGAATATTGAAGCATCAAATTTGTATAGGTCAATAAATATTGAAACATAACTAATGAAGGACATTGCGTATTATACCCTACTTGGTACTTGTCCTTACTCTTCCATCTCTACTAAACCATGAGAATTATCATTATCATTAACCACAAATTTGTTCTCACCTAATCAAAAAATTCTTTAATCCACAATTATTTTGTTACACACACACATACATATTATATATTAGCCTATTATCACACACCTACGTGTGGTAATTGGCTCTTTTGTATTTTTTTTTAAAATTAAATTTACATGTGTTTAAATGACTAAAACAAAATAGATACGTCAGTAACTCCTCTTGTACATGAGGCAGTTTTAATTTGAACTTTTACAGTGTTATCCCTTCTTAATTAAATTGCATTATTATAAAAAATCAAAGTGTTTGGTATAAAGAAAGGTTATGCATTAATCAACATGATACACTTTATTCATGTTAGGATGCTAATTATGTATTTCTAAGATACACACACACACACACATATGTATATACACACATGATTGTCATAAGAGTCATGCTCGATCAGTTTGTCTTTGTTTGTTCAATTTTTTTATGGGGTTTTTTTTAACTTTAATCCTTCAAGAAGATTGAAATTCAAAATAAACCTGGTGTTAGATTACATATTGATTATAATCCCTTGATGTGTCCTGAATTCAAAATAATTAATGTGCATTTTATTTAATGTCTCCCATTAAATAAAATGCAAATATTTAAATTTATTAACATACAAATTTTGAATTTATTTTTTGACCAAAGAAGAGTTTTTTTTTTTTTAATTTATTAATTTTATTTAACATTCTTCAAAATTGAAAGACTCAATTAATGTACCTAAATGTGTGTACCGAAATATTATATTGAACTAATGTATTTAAATGTTAGTACCGAAATGTCACAGCCCGTCCCGGAATCATTTTTTATCGAGGCTGTGAAAAGACGGAATTGCCCTTAAAGGTTGCTAAGGTATGTGTGTCATATACATTTGGTTAATACCTACCTTCCTAAGCTTTTGGAAGAAATAATAATAATAATAATAATAATAAAGAGAGAATAATTGGAATTGGAATTTTTGTGTGGTTAGGGACTAAAGTTGGACCACACACTTTCACTCTCTCTCTCACTCACCCCGTGCTCTCTCTTCTCCCTCTCGGTTTTCTGTATCCTTTACTGTGCACGTACGGACGAAGCTTGTTCTACGCCATTTCGTCACATATCAAAAGTATTAAGGTAAGAATCGAACTCATCTTGAGTCCCTGAGTTCATATATACTAATTTTAGGACCTGGAACCTTCGAAATCATCGTGAAACCCTAACCCCAAAAATGTGCACTGTTCATGCACACCTAAAACCTTGTGGTTTAGGGATTTTTGAGGTCATAGTGCGCTTAAGGAGGTCCTCACGAGTCTAGGAGTATTCAAATTTTTTCTGAAAATTTGGTGATGATCCTGAGGTCGAGTAGATCATGTTGGCATATTCAAATACCAAAAAATAGCATTGTATGAGAAGTTATTACCTAGTTTCGTCTATGTGCTTTAAAATAATGTTTTTATAGTTGTTTCGCATATAGGTGAGACTTATCCCGAAGACGAGCGCAGTCAAGGGCGCCACGGGACTTACGACCCTTCGACATACCAGTGAGTGGGCATTTCTTTTCTGTATATACCTATATACTATTGGTTTTCCCAGAAATCGAATTTAAATGAAAGTATGATTTGAAATGTCATGCATGGAATTTATATGAAATGTATGAATTGATATATGATGCATATATGTGAAATGGTGATGCGGATGCACAGGTGAGTTACATATTGTTCATTGAGTTATGATTGCTGTGAATTGTGTTGGTAGCTCATAACCTGCACCATCGGTGTTAGTGCTTATGTTATTCACATCTTGCACCATACGCTCACCTTGGATCCAAGGTAGGTGCCAGCCTATCGTACAGACCAGTATAGGTGGTTCCGACTTGTAGGTGACTTTATATTATTGTACAACTGTTGATGAGAGAAGCACTAGAGCGTATCATTACACCTATTCTTGTCGTACATACTACTACAGGTAGTTCCAACTGGTATGCAGGGTAATGCCTACAAGTCATAGTTGGTGACTCCGGCTAGAGTGGATATTGAGCTACATGATTAACTGTACAGGACCACTGCAGGGTCTCCGGTTGATTTATTATTTCACCTGATATATATTTATGCATCCTCATTCTTGTTATTGATGCATATAGCATGTCATACTTTATGATTATTGATAAAGGATTGTGATTTGAGATATATGAAGATATATATGTATATTATGCTATTTTTTGGGAAAGTATACATGTTTTACAGCGAGGGGTTATAAGTGTTGATAAATGAGATGTTTTTGAAAAGATTTGTTTCTGCCCACTCACGTTTTCTGTTTTGCGCCCCTCCAGGTTCTAGATAGAAGTGTTGGTGGCTCACGCGGATTTTCCACGGCGTTCTGATAGACTACAAAATGTAGGACTCACCTTCAGGTGTTGTAATTTAGTAATTGTCCTACTTAACTGCACCTAGATTCTTATGCTCTGGTTGTGTGTATTTCACACTTAAACTCACTCTAGCATGTTAGTTGGATAGTACTGCTAGTAGTTGGTTTTTATTTTTTCGTAATTCTCTTACCTTATCGCTTCCGCATTGCACTTATGGTTACGTCACGCTCTCGTGACGGCCAGCATGCCCTGATCTTTGGGTCGAGGTGTGTCAAGAGAAATAATAAAACAAAAAGTCAAAAACCTTGCGCGACAAAATATTTCGTCGAGCAAAATATTAAATTAATTTAATTTAATTAAAAAATAAAAAAAAAATCTTTGCGTGACGAAGATTACTTTTCGTCGCGCAAACCCATCTTCACGAGCTTTGCGCAACGAACCATGCATGACCAAGTTTCATCGCACAAGGTTCTGCGCTACGAAATTGTACTTTGCGCAACAAACTGATTTCGTCGAGCAAAGTGTTTTTTGTAGTAGTGAATACAAGTTCTATATCAAATTAATAGCATGAGAATTTGGTAGGATTTATTTATATATCTATAAGAAAAAGGGTTTTTGCCAATATTGTTTTGATAAAAAATTTATCTACATAGCTACTGAGAGTGATCAAGGTCGACAGATGTTTGAAGAAATGATAAGCGTAATATATCAGCTGTCTACATAAAACTGCTTTTTCAACATCAGTGATTGCTTGAGGTTTATCTTTTTGGTTTTTGGTTAGTGATTGCTTGATTTGAAGAAACTGATTGCAAAGAACACATTGACACGTATCTCTCACAAAGTTCAAATAGCTGGAGTAGGATTCTCTCCCCTCCTCTTTCCATTCCCTTCCATCCTTTCCTCTCACATTCTCTATTTTGTCTTTCTCTTTTTATAAAAAAAATTAATAGAAGATGTTGACGTGGCTTAACCGTGACCGTTCAAATAAGAGGGGAGAGAATCCTACTTCCAAACAGCTGGTGCACTTGTGTGCATGTTTTGGACTCTCAATTAGTCAAAAAAGACTGCAATCCAGGTGCCATTCAGAACTATATATCTATTTTTTGTAGCCTTCACTGCCGTCTGCGACTCTGCATATATAGCAACAAGTGCCTAACTTCATGGAACCACTTATATTTCTAAATAGGGTTTAGGAGTAGGAGTTGAAATTTAGGGTTTAGGTTGCATTTGTTGCACCGGACTATCTCAGACTGGACTAGCTCATAATAAACTAAGATGGACTAATTTAGTGAAGTGTTTGGTGTATTTTCGGACTAAAGAGCAAGATAATAGAAATTATTTTTCTTTTTTTTTCTTTTTCTTTTTTTCTAGAAGTATCTCTATCTCTCCCTTTTTCTTTAGTCAAACTATCTCTCCTCCTTTGACTCCATCTCTTCCCTTTTTGTTTCCCGACGAGCTCCTTCTCCCCCACATTTTCTCCCTCTTCACTCCCTCTCACAATTTATAATCAACTATGCATATCTTCAAATTAAACCACAGAGAAAAAAATACAGTGTAAATTAAGGAGTTGGGGAAGGGTACATGTGCAATTGGCTCGAAGGTGAAAGATAGATAAGGTCTGTGATAAACAATTTTTATGTTTTCTGGGTTTGGTCTACATCACTTCCATCGTT
>JAOTRO020181059.1:0-11329 GCA_028566515.2 Pyracantha coccinea | reverse complement strand
AGGTAAAAATAGACTCAGAAGATGCGCTTTCTGCTTTTAGTTGAGAGATTCGTTTAGCTAACAAGATGGGCACTCTTTGAATTCAACCTTGAAGTTGAGCATCAGCTGCATTGTAGATATGCATGAGCTCTTACGAGGCATTGCTATCAAGTTACAATGGCAAATTGGTATCGACGGGAGCGTCTGTATACTACAGCTAGCATCTGTACTTTCAGTCCAAAAGTTCGATCGCCTGTGTAGTTCTCAAGATAACTGGAAAATAGTTGGTGACATTTTCTGCTCCCCTTTCTTGTATTGTATAGATACAAAACATGATCAAACTTTCAAAGCGGATATTAATTTCATCTGGGGAAATGTATTGCCCTTCAAAAACCCATCTTGTTCGGACGAAATTACACACAAAAAAACCTAAATCATGGATGTGCATTATACCCGTAACTTTTTCAGATACACAAACATGTTACTACAGAAATGGAGGTTTATTGTTACAATCCGAACGCTACTTAAAAAGGGCAACCTCAAGCTAACAAAGCTCCTCGTTTTGTGAGGGTCGGGAAAAACATCTGTGATACTCGCATTGTTTTCACGATTCGAGTTCGTGACCTTTGCGTCACAAAGGAGCAACATTCAGTTGTGCCAAAAGGTTGCCCTCAACCCTAACACTACTTAAAATATATTATTTAAAAAAAAAAAACAGCTATCTTTGGAAGGGATTACAGAGCCAAAGCAAACGAAAAAAAGAAAAGCACAAGAGTCTTTCTCGAAGAAAACAAGGAACCTGAAGAGGGTAGAAAGTGGGTAAGACTTGTTTTTGCTCTGTTCTCCGGAAGGAACTCTCGCTGCGCTCCTCAGTCCTCACAAATAAAAGAGCATATTAGATTAGGAGAAAGCTTTAGCTGATCATCTTTTTCACTCTACGTTTCTGTTTTTCTTGGAAGAAGCAAACTGATCATCTCAATATTTCCACAAATTTTCTGTTCAAAGAGTACTCGTTTTTGTCATTCGCGTTGGAAAACATTAATATTTCGGATAATTTATTGTTTGGGTTTTAGGTTCAGTCATTAGAATTAAGTTTTGGGTGTGATATCCACACACCCTTTTTTACTTCTCTCACACTTTTTTAGTATTCGGCCGTCTGATCGGATGAATTGAAGAAGATCAACGGACATAAATTAATAAGGGATGTGTGGATAGCACACCCCTAAGTTTTTTATTTTATTTTATTTTATTTTTTAAGGTTTTGGTTAAGATATTAGGGTTTTGTTGATTATAAATAGGGTACTTGTTATTTACACTATTTCATTCGCTTTGTTCAATTGCCTGACAGCATGTCCAGCACCCTTATTTTTGCATTCGTTGGTGGGGAGGGGGGAATCTGATCCGGAGGTCAAGACTTAAGGAAAACAAGACAAATTGAAAACTTCTCATTGGCATTGGAAATCCAAGTAATAAAGGCATTTTAATTTATTTTTAATGACATAGGAACTTGTAAGGAATTTTTAGAGTACGGTGAGAGTCCCTTGGGAGGTTGTGATTTATTTATGCTTCCATTATCTTTAATTCTTAAAATATATTTGCTTTGTCGAATCCACAATTAGCAACATTAACCAAGCTCTGTTGCTCCTGGTTGAGTGATTTTTAGGTTTTTTTCTACATCAAAATCGGACTCAAGACCTCAAATGCAAGGATAAATATTCTTAATCGCTTGAGTTACAAGGTCCTTACAATGATAATCTCGTACTTCAAAGAAGAAAATGGGGTGAGCATCTGTCAAAGAATAAGGTACTTAGGCTAACCATTGAACTCGCAATTTATATTACGATAAGGGTAAGCTAAGGAGACTAACTTAAGCGTAAATTAAATAACATGAAAGTTGATAATTGAATTATAACTTAAGCGTTGATAAATATGCTCATTTCTATTGATGACACATTATTTAGTTTGCAAATATTGTCTATAAATTGTCTCCCTAATGATAATTATTACTAAACCGTAGTACTAGCAAATCGCAGTGCTCGCGACGGAAACTACATTAGTGTTAATTAATTTTGAATAAAGAAATCACACTTCAAAGGTCTTACTAAACTCCTTTTGTTGAAAAACTAAATAAATGGGGTCCGAAACTACTTGAGAGGTTTTGATAAAACACAAAAGTTACTTTTGCCACTTCAATGCTCAGTTTGTGTGTTATCACAAAAATTTGAACAAACTAGTCCTAAGGTCAACCCAAGAGGATTTGAATTGCTCCATCAACTTCTCGGATGCCCGCTTCTTTGACTCGATTTCAGCTGCCTGAGGATGCATGGAGGCCAATTTCTGCTTGGCAGTTTTAGTCTTCTCAACAAAGGCAGCGAGAACCTCATCCATCTTCGTTTGCTTCTCAAGGGCAGCATCTAATATTGCTCGAAGATGTGCTATCTTCTCAGAAGCCACGTGTAAGCGTTCTTGCAGGGCAGGAAGTTTAACGGCTTGCGAGACCAAGAACTCCTGTAAAGAAGAAAACTCTGTAGCTGTATCAACATCTGCATGTGCTTGTAGAAAGGCAGTAGCATTGTGCGGGAGCTCACTCCTAAAGGCTGCCAACCTAGTCTTCAAATCATCAGATGGGAAGACACCGGATGACAATAGAACCTCTGAAGAAGCAAGAAAAGCTTCTTGCGTTTCAGCGTTTGCTAAAGCATCAAAGCCTCGACATAGGATTCCTCGGATAGTCTCCTTGGCAGACTCCACAGCCGCTGGCATAGCTGTGGGACGAACATCAGAAGGATGTGTAACAGATGCCTGAAGAAGGTCATTAACATCGTCCTGTAAAGAATTCAACTCATCCAACAACTAGTTGGATACAGCAAAGTCAGTTGATGAATAAAGACAACCAAAAACAAAAGATAAGAAACACTAAAGTTAACCTTGGGTGGCCACTTAGTACTACGGTCTATTGGTATTCCTGTTCACTTGTAAGTGAGAGGTTTTAGGTTTGATCTCACCAAAGGCAAATTTGAAACACATTATTGCTAGCCCATTGTGAGGTTTTAGTCTACCCCCTTCCCCTTAGTGTGGATAATATCGTTTGTTCATTCAAACAAAAAAAAAAAAAAAAAAAGAAGTTAACCTTGGGTGATCCGGCCGGAGGAAATAAGCCTGAATCATTAAGGTTAGTCAGCAAGCTTGAAATTGCATTTGAGGGATGAATGGTTGCAGGATCCTGAAAATTAAGGAACATCAGCCTAAGGGTGAGTAACCCACAAAACAATTAAGCAATGCTGGAATTTGAAGAAAAGCATTTATTTCCTTCAATAAAAGATAGGTGGACGGATAAGTTGTTGAAAACAACTAGGCAAGTGGAAGGATAGGTGGCATCACGGTTTGGATTAATAAGTAGGTTGTCAACAATACTTCAGAAAAAATTAACATTTCATATGAAGACAAGAAAATATGATATCAATCCTACAGGAAAAGAAACAGGGAATGCAATTACCTCCTGATCAGATGTCACTGAGAATACCCCAATTGACGGAGGCGGAGTCGCATCCATAGGAGCGGCATCAGTAAGTCCAAAACATAAGTCTGCGTGCAGAGAATTCCCTAATTCCAAGGAGTTAGTGGACCCATAAGTATCTACAAGGGGGCCTGAGGTCTTCGGTGTCTGGAACAATGAAATGAATGTTAGTAGTTGATATGGTGACAAAGTCTGTAGCTTAAAAAAAATCTTACCTTAACCTTGAGTGTGTTGCCAACATGGTCAACGCTCTTCCTCTTAGCAGACACTGGATTAGCATCATCAGGGGCTGGAGAAGACGAAGTAGTAAGCGCTGCATGCAAGTTTGGGTTAGTATGTTAGAGTGCTTAGGATTCAAGTTTGCTTTTTGTTTGGGTCAGAGTATTGACAGTAATTTGGACGTCATCTCCAGCATCATTTTTTCTACTTAAAAATGTTCTATCAATCACGAATGCAATCATGAAAAGACAACAAAAAAATAGAAAATAAAAGAAAACCTCAGCCTTTGAAAGTATAACAGATTTTAAAACTACAGAGACGATTTGGCTTTATTTATTCAAACAAATATAAGATTGAGATTGCACCATCTTAAGAATCTTATGCAATTAGCTTTATAATATATTGGTGTCAATTGCATCCTTAGCAACAATTTTCAAGTGGTGAAGATAACATAGGATCAATCAACTGTAATTCATAGCTAAACGCATAATTGACACACAATTAAGCACACAAGAAGTTATATAACAAACAAACTATTACGTAGACAAGGGCACACACGTGTACAAGATATTAGGATATTCACGTCATGTGTACAAGATATTAGGATATTCAGGTCATGTGTACAAGAAAACGGATTTGATATTATAAGATTTTGATGACGATGTGTGCAATCTTTCCACAAAAACGAAAAGAAACAAAAAACTGTAATTGAATCACAATTAGCAATACTCAATCAGTAGATAATCACCTTCAATCGAAGGGGAGTCGGGACCCTCTTCAACAGATTCTGTTATGATGCAGCTGGCCCTATTTTCCCACTCCTCCTTGTAACATCCATAACTTTTATACGTTCCCCAATTTATTCCTTTGCGACCCCTCTTAGGACATAATTCCAACTCAACAAGGGGGCGCAACATACTGGTATTCACTTTCTGAATGCCAAATTGCTTTGGACTGAAATCGGGCCGATGATACACAGCCTTCTCATAGCAAAGGAGGATTGTCCTAGACATGCCCATTTTCTCCTGCCCGGCACAATACTCGGGAAGAAAATTACAGGGAAGCCTTTTGTATGGCTGCCAAACAATCTACAAGAAAACAAAAAGATAATAGAAGGTAAAAGGAAAGGACCAACTTACAAAAGCCAAATGCAAAAACACTTACATCATCCTCTATTAGCTCATCCAGCATTTGAAGATATTCCTGTCTAGTGGTTTCTTCATGAGTATTGGAGGGCTCGCATAGTAGTTTAGTCCATCCTGCTAACAAAGGAAAACTTGTTGGAAGATAATCATCCACCCGATTGACTCCATTGGACAAAAATCTCTGCACCAGCTTAGGAATACGCTCCATTGCAAAAACCTGCAAAAGGACAATCAGGAAATCATAAACTTGTTAATAAGATCTGGAACATGAAAATTCAACAAATGGATTAACACGTACAAAAAAATTATTTCTTACCAGAAGGGAAAAGGTGTGTCCCATTAATATGTTTTTTCGCCGAGGCGAATAGAGTTGCTTAAAGTTCTCCAGTGAAAAATGAAGATGAGCTAGCAAAGCAGCACCCCATGCATAGTCCTTTATGCTTTGAAGATTTTCCATATGAGAAAGATAAATAACATGGACATACTTCCGAGAGTAATCAGGAACAACCACAGAGCCTATAAGATATAGTAGAAAAGCTCGAACATAAGGTTCAATGTCGGGACTATCTTTAACAATAGTCCCAGGAACTACTTCAAAATTCTCCCTCAGCCATTCTAAACTAGTGATACCAGCACTCCTTGGGTCAATACCATTGCATCCCAAGTATTTCATACAAAGCTCATCCCCCTTTGAATCAATACCGGTGACAGGATTACCATCTACAGGCAGCCCTGTTATATACAATACATCTTCCAAACCAAAAAAAAGTTTATGGCTATTAAAAATGAAACATCTCTCTCTAACATCATATGAGTCTACAAGTAGAGATAATAGGGGTAAATCATGGTTAATTGGAAAAGTAGTGAGCTTAAGTAACCCATCAAAACCAGTGTCTTTAATCCTCTCTTTAACTCTTCCGTCAAGCTTCCATTCCCCCAATTTATTCAAGTGGTCCAGTGCCTCGTGAACATCCATCCGTTGCGTTAGAGAATTACTGGGCTGATTAGGCTAATCTGCTAAAAAAAAAAAATTGCAGTGGAAAAGGCACTTCAGGAGCCTAATTTACAACAGAAGCAGTGTAAAATTGCTTGAGTAGTACTTTTCATAGAGAAAAATCCAAATTAGTACCACATATACAAACCCAAATCATTTGACAACGAAATTCTTATTTTTTACAAACCCTAAACAAAATCTTGTCAGTGGGACAATGAGAACCCAGATCATACATTTGCAATTTTTCACACCCAAATCAGTTCAACACTGAGATGCATACATTTGCATGTGAAAGAGAAGCAATGCAGAACAACAAAAGGAAGAACACAATCACTTAAATGAGAACCCAAATCAGGAGATGCATGCAGCCATATTTTTGCAAACCCAAAGTCATATCCAAGAAATTACAAAAATCAAGCATGCATGAATATACTTTTACAAACGACCCAGATTTTGTGAAAGGATTGGAGAGCCAAACCTGCTATTTTTCTCACAAGTGAACCGCAGCCAAAAAGCTTCAGTCTTTTCTCTTTGCCTAAAAGAATGGATGGCTATAGGACGGAAGGAAAATAAGATGTCACTGTGTTTATTATTGTGATCATGTCATGAGAAGGCAGAAAAAGAAGTGCTTCATTCTCCTTGGAAGGCGCGCTCAATTGCAAAGAAGGACGAGACACTCTTCTAGCACAATCAGGGTATCCCACCATTTTAAAAAGAGAAATGCTAAAAGACTCTTTAGAGAGTGGGACTCTTTATGACTCTCCGTCATTTTATATTGTTTTTGGCATAATTTTTGAGTCAATATTATGAAATTATGTGCCAAAAATTAAGGTGAAGAAGAGTCTATAGAAAGTCCAACTTTGAAAGATTGATTGCACTCTAAAAGTTTAGTCAGTTTGACAAATTGGGTTTTTAAGTTTTTAATTATATAAAAATAAAATTGTTTTCTATTATTTAAATATTTTAATTGACATGCTAATATTTAATTAGATTTGTAGGATCTAGTTATGTGTCACATCAGCATATAACAGAATTTTTGACATAATTATGACGGAATGACCATATTAATTTGTGACACTTATTTTCAGAGATTACAGGTTCGTTTGCATGTACTTTTAAAATGACTAGAGAAAATGTTTTTGGTTCCAAAGCACTTTAGGTGTTTTCTGTAAGAAGCATCGGTCATGTGCTTATTCCAGGAAGCACTTTAAGTACTTTTTAAGGATTTGCTTGCATCTTTACTAAAGATTAGTTTTAAAAACATTTTCACAAAAAGCACTCTAAGCCACTTTAAAAGCACATCCAAACGAGCTTTACATTGATCAATTTTCAATTTCACGGACTATTTGAATTAGGTAGGTCAATTTTAGTCTTGGTCCCAAAATTCTCACTTGGATCGCTAAAAAGCAATCTATTGTCTCTCGTTCTAATTTTGAAGCTGAATATCGTGCCCTTTTTACTACCGCCACTAATATTCGATGGCTTTGCTATCTCTTTCCAGAACTTCGGACTCCACTCCGCACCCCATCCTGCATTTTTGTGGATAATGTCTCCGTCTTAAAGATGACTGCTAATCCCCTTTTTCATACTCTCACCCGTCACATTGAAATTAACTATCACTTTGTTTGAGAACTTCTCGCTCAAGGTGCTTTACTCACCTGCTATGCTTCCTCACAAAATCAAATTGCAGATGTTTTCACTAAGGGCCTCTCGCGTGATCGCTTTTCCTTGCTCAAGTCCAAACTCAATCTTCATTTTGTTCCATTTCGTTTGATGGGGATGACAAGAATATCACAAATAAAGCCACCAATGTTACTCAATCAAATTCCACCCCTTAAATCCTTCTCTGTATGTCAGTTTATAAAAATTAGTCTTACCACATTTTCCTAAATGGAATCTACATGTGTTGATGAAGCTATCTTTATTGGAGAGAATAGTATAAAATGCGTTTGTTTAAAAAATAAAAAATTGTATAAAATGTGGTATAAAAATGCAGAAAGTGTATCATTACTCTAAATATTTGTTGACCCCTCAACTGCCGTAACGAATGAATGAATCTATTAAGTGGGAAAGAGCCCTCGTAAGGTCTCATTCATCTCTTACCCGGCAAAGGCTTATGCTGAATCGATATTTTCTTGGTCTTTAAAAGTCAACGTATATGCCACTTAGTATTATGGTCTAATTGTATTCCTCTTCATTTGGAAATGAGAGGTTTTATGTTCGATTATCACCAAAAGCGAGTTTGAACCACATTATTACTAGCACATTGGGAGGCTAAGCCCACCCCCTCCCTTAGTGATAATATCATATGTTCAAAAAAAAAAAAAGTCAACCTATAAATCTGTACATATAGCAAAACGCTATTGTATTAAGCCTTCTTTAATTCTCTATATGGTGAAACAAACTGATTTGGCTTTTGACAAGACAACTGGAATGAGAGCCTAATCGGAAACAATTTTGATTTGGCCAATTTTATTTATTTATTTAAATGAGACGTCAAACATTTTATTAACGTCTGGTTTTTCATTCAAGTTGCTCTCTGTCTCTTTCTTTACTATTTCTGAAGGGAAAAGCAAATTCGAGGGAAGACTTGTTTGCTCTATTCTCAGGATTGAGTTAAACTTAGCTCTTCACAACCCAAAACCAAAAGCTTCTTTTGGACAAAATTAAAAAACAAAATAAAAGAAAGCTTTATTTTAAAGGAAAACTAATGAAAAGTCCCCAAAAAACTTATCTTTTAATGAAAAGTCATTTTTGAAGGTATAGTGAATAGTGACAGTTAAAGGTAAAAAGTGGTTTTTGGTTAAAAGTGAACAGTACCGGGACCTTTTTATTAAGACTCCCTTATTTTAAAGGGATATAATTAGGAGAAGCGGATAGTTTTACTATGTTTCGGTTTTTACTTTTGGGAAACACAATTGTTCGTCACAAAGAAGGAAAGAACCGTATGCCCTCATCTGTTAAGGCAATGAACTCTGTACTATCACATCCCAATTTTTCACAAAATTTCTGTAAATATTCACTTCTTTGTCGGAAAGCTTTTCTACTCTAGACCTATAATAGGAAGTAATCATTTTTTCTTTTGCTCGAACTATAATGGGAATTAATAATCTAGCATTTGCAATATCGAGTAACTTATAAGCGAAAATTGACTTAGAAGATTTGGTGAGTTTTGATCTGACCGGATATAAAGTATAACAGTATAAATACTTGAGCGTGTAACATGTTGCACGCAGAATCAAATTCAGAAAAAGAAAAAGAAAAAACTTTCACCCAGTTGAAAAAAACACTTAACCAGTCATTTTATGGAGGAAGTGCAAGTGATCATCGTAGGTGCCGGTCCGGCCGGCTTATCAACCTCAGCATGTCTTAATCACTTAAGATTTCAAATGTAGTACTCGAAAGAGAAGATTGCTACGCTTCTCTTTGGAAGAAAAGGTCATATGATCGTTTGAAGCTACACTTGGCCAAAGAATTCTGCGAACTTCCCTATATGCCTTTCCCTCCAAATGCACTCACATACATCCCCAAGGATATGTTTGTTCAATATTTGGATACTAATGTATCCCAACTCGGAATAAACCCTAAGTGCAACCAAAACGTGAAGTCTGCTTTTTACGAAGTAGACATAAACAAATGGCGTGTCACGGCCGAGAACATGCTTTTGGGTGCACAAGAAGAGTACCTTGGGAAGTTTCTTGTGGTTGCAAGTGGTGAAAATAGCATAGGTTATGTTCCTGAAGTGCAAGGCTTGAATGAGTTCAAAGGGGAGGCCATTCATTCAAGCAACTACGAAAACGGCAAGAAATATGGTGGAAAAAATGTTTTAGTCGTTGGTTCTGGGAATTCTGGCATGGAAATTGCATATGATTTATCAAATTCGGGTGCTAATACGTCCGTTGTTATCCATAGCCCGGTAACACTTCTCTCTTCCTTTTTCTCCCACACAAGGACAACTTAAATTTTCCCTTTTTTTCCTTTTCTTTCCTTTTTTTTTAATAAAACTTTTGAGAATAATTATATAGTTTGTATTTGATTTTCTTACCTTTAGTCTCTTAATTTAAATAGTTTGTATTTGATTGTCTTACCTTTAAGTACATTAATATTTATGACTTGTTTGAAAATTGTAGGTACATGTTCTCAACAAGGAAATCGTACATTTCTGAATGGTTTCGTTAAAATTCCTCCCACTTAACATAGTCGACAAGGCTGTTGTACTCTTAGGAAAACTAAAGTATGGAGATTTAACGAAGTATGGGATTCGAAAGCCAAAAGAGGGACCTTTTTATCTCAAGGCAGCTAAGGGTCGAGCCCCACTATCGATGTTGGGTCCATTAACAAGATTAAAACTGGAGAGCTAAAGGTATACAATTTTGAACGAAATCCTTCTTTTTTTCTTCATTTTTTATTTTGCAATATTTATTTTCCATGTAATACAAGAGATTAACCTTGTCTTATGTTGTTGACATAACTATTATTGAAATTGTCATCAGGTCTTGCCATCCATAACAAGCATAGACGGAGATCTGATTAGATTTCAGAACGGCAACGTTGATTCGTACAATGCTATTATATTTGCTACAGGCTACAAAAGCAGCGTTCTAAACTGGCTCCAGGTATGCTATATCTAATGTTCTTCGTATATGCACCCGAGAAAAGGATAGATGGATTTGTATCCTTGCTAGATTGTTTATTCATCAAAAAAAAAAGTGTGAGATTGAGATTTGATGTTTAGTCCTTGTTTATTAGGTCCACTATTTTTTATTATGTACCTAGCTAGAGTTTTGTACTATCATTGTTTGTGGATTACGGAATAAGTTAGTTTTGTGTGTATGAATAACGTTATACTCCTTATGATAATTAGAGTCCCATTTTGATATATGTTAATTGTTTTCTCGTGAAGGATGACAACCATTACTTCAACGAGAATGGAATGCCACAAAAAAGTTTCCCAAATCACTGGAAATCGGAAAAAAAAGGTCTTTACAGTGCTGGGTTCTCAAGGCGTGGGTTATTTGGCATTGCATATGACGCACGAAGTATAGCAGAAGACATCAGTTCGTGTTTGACCTCCTGAGTTCCGTTCAAGAAGACGCCCTTTTGTGGGGGTTATGTCTTGATATCAGTTTTGTTTTTGCTATGACTTTCCATGTAATGTTTAATGTTAGAGGTTGTTAATTTTCTTGGGTATGAGAGTCTCTTTTTTCTTGCTTGGGGTTTTCACCCATGTGGTTTTCCCCTAATAAGGTTTTGGTCCAAGACCCTGTTTTCTGTCCATGCTAATTTAAATGTTGTTGATGCACAAAACCGGGTGAATCTTGTACGAACATTAATCCGACCGTGGATCGCACAAACGCTTAAGAACACAAAGACTGTAAAGAACACAGAGATTTTATTGTGGTTCACCCCAATGTTTGGGCTACGTCCACACTGATGTTGTATTTCTGTATAGGTGTAGGGATTACAGAATGTTGG